>JAODAL010012931.1:0-93361 GCA_025379985.1 Phyllomedusa bahiana | reverse complement strand
CATGGCTCTTCTCCTGGACCAGTCCAACTATTTTTATTTTTCTGTCATCAATCAGATCAGGAGGAGTTCTAATACATTTTTCTACAAGGGTGAGTCCAAAACAAAATCCTCTGATCTAATAACTTTAGCCCATTTCATCATAAGGTGATGTTGGTGATATGGCAAAACAGCTTGAACCTTCCCTTCTATACCCATAACATTTTGCTGAGCATAGACAGGTCACAGGAGAGGGGCAGCTTGGCAATATTGCTTCAGACCTGACAGTAATTATAACATAAAGTTCGGTAGTTGAACTTTTGCACCCATTGATATTCATTGATTTTAGCAATGCGAGGTGTCGGGTGGCACATTTCAACAGTGGATATAGTGATGTAATGTTCCAGACGGCAATGCACACGTGTCACACCCCGAATTGAAGAGCATCTTAATCAGCTTGTCCATGGAAATCAGCAAATTACAACCAGGGAACTGTGTAAGTGGTTTAACATCAGTTTTTGATGTATTGGAAACAATAACTACAACTTTGGAACATCACAAAGTTTCCACCAGGTGGATCACCTTGACTAGTGCAGCATGCAAGCTCTTGGTAATCATTGGTGAAAATGCATAGCCAACTGTGCTAAAAATGTCGTAAATAGCAGTGATGTTACTATGTTTCTTGTAATATTATAGTTTTATTGCTTTTTGTCTAAAATGGAATTTTACAAATCTGTGCCATGCAATTGATCATAAAAGGAGCAAAGTTTATACTGTCCAGCTCCAAAAATTGTAATATTAGGGCTTGTTCAAACGACGTTTTGGATCCTTTTTACGGATCCGTTTTTGAGGAGTGAAAACTGCATCCGGAAAGCAGATCCGAAAAACGCAAGAGGTGATTCTTTATTTGGATCCGTATTGCATGCTTTTGACTTGCGTTTAACGGATCCGCTTTACGGATTTCTCTCTCTCTCTCTCTCTCTCTCTAGGCTGGTCTTCTCTCTCTCTCTCTCTCTCTCTCTATCTCTCTATCTCATCTCCCTGGGCAGCCCGTTCATCTCCCTGGGCAGCCCATTCATCTCATCTTCTCAATCCCTGCAGCACTTCACCATCCATCCATCCCCCTGCAGCACTTCACCATCCATCCATCCCCCTGCAGCACTTCACCTCATCTCCCATCCATCCATCCCCCTGCAGCACTTCACCTCACCTACCATCCATCCATCCCCCTGCAGCACTTCACCTCCCATCCATCCATCCATCCATCTCCCTGCAGCCGCCGCTCACCTCCGATGCCTCGTCCAGCCGCCGCTCACTTCCGATCCCCCCGTCCAGCCGCTCACTGCGCGTTTCGCATCCGCTTTCCGGAAGCAAAGCGCCTCCGATACGTGCCCAGAGTGTGGAGCGCTTTGGGCCAGGTGCCACAAGCGGACTCCGTTCGCTCCTATGGGCTTTCACTTGCGTAGAACGCAAGAAGAATTGACATGTCAATTCTTAAAGCGGATCAGAAAAGCGCGGTGCAGGAGAGCTCTCAAAAGCGCATCAGCGATCTCCCGTGAGAACAGCGATGCGCTTTTGCCATTGAAAGCAATGTTAATCACACTGACAATTGTTAGATCCGTTTTGCGGATCCGCAAAACGGATCACAAAAGCGTCGTGTGAATAAGCCCTTATAGTTTCCATGTAAAGAAATAGGAGGCAATAGTTTCAGAATGACCCTATTATATGGCCCCTTGCCCATGGAGCTGGCCCCTATAATTGCTGTAGATGCTGCAGCGTCTAAATGAATGAGGAACAATGCTGTGCACCACTCCTCCCCCTTTGATTACCCAACCCACCTCCAACCTGAGACAAGATGAATGCTTCCATGTTATTGAAGGCTACCGTGGCTGCCATGTTATGGCCACTATTACTTTTTGCCTTAGGCAGAAAGTAATAGAAGCGCCATTTTGGTATACCCTTTTTCATTACCTATATAATGCAGAAGGGTATACAAGCTAATGGACCCCTAAAGGTCAGTGACCCTAGGTAGACTACATGTACAAGTATAAAAATAAAAAAAAGTTTGAAGATAAAACATAAAATTAAAAAAATCCCTTTTGCCATTTTACAAAAAGTTACAAATACTTGGTATTGATGCGTTCGTAAGACCAATCTATTAAAATATGACATCTGTTATCCTGTATGCTGAACACAGTAGAAGAAAAAAAACACCAAATGCCAAAAAATGTGCTTTATTTCATTTTACATCCCCAGAACATTGAAACAAAAAGTCACATATATCCTAAAATGTTACCATTAAAAATACACTTCAGCCCCCAAAAAATTGAACCTTCAGTCAGGTCCACAGATGGGAAAACAAAAAAGTTATTGGCTACAGAAAATGACACTGCAGCGCAAAGTTAAAAAATAGAGTTGTTTTTTTTTGACAGTACTAAAACATAACAAAAACTAAATATTTTATATCACTGGAATCGTATCATCCTGCAAAATATAGATGACACATCAATTGAACTGAAGAGTGAACACAAAAACAAAAACCCTGGAAACTGATACAATCACTTTTTTTTCACTTTCCACCCCACTTAGAATTTTTTTCCCAGTACATTTTATGGTGCGGTCAATGGCACCATTGTAAAGTACATCTTGTTGTGCTAAATAATAAGCCTCCACGTGACTTTGCAGATATAAAAAAAGTTATAGCGGGGAGGAAAAAATGAACACAACAAAGAAAAAAATAGGCTCCGACAGGAAGGGGTGAAAGGAGTTGACCTCTTTATAGAAATATCTTCAATTACAAAGAAGCAAAAGAGCTGGCACCAACCTAGAAAATCAGTGTGAACATCAATATGTTGAATATAACATAACTAACTGCACCTCCCACAAAAATAATTGTTTTGAGATATTTTGGATTCTTCAAATGAAACCAATTTTTATAAAGGAGTAGGCTTCTCATATATGCCCACCTTTTACTCTTTTGTTAGTGTTATAGGAATATCTCCTAACAATTGTAATAGGTGCAGCTATAACCGTATCTGGACCCCAGTTGCAATTGAAGACTTATATGTCTTGGGTTTGTAAGCAATGAAGTTTGGCAATCTTCATGTCAATAGGATGTAAGATAGTGGCCTCTTTCCTGACTGTATAGAAACTGAGTGCATGGATGTAAGCCGCTGGGGAAATGACTAGAGATGGGCGAATTGATTCTAACGAAGTGGAATTTGTTTAGAATTTCAGGAAAACTTCGGTTCTGAACGAAGTCGAAGTTTTGGGTACTTCGGGTGAACGAAGTGTGCTTTTGATTGATAAAATGGCTGCGAGCACATGGCGCTACATGGGGCAAAGCACTCTGGGAGGAAGAAGGGCATAGCCTGCATGTCATGTGCAGAGTTGAAGCCAATCAGAGACAGGAGGGATTCTGTGACGTCACCGCACTATATAAGTCCGGGCGCGACGCTGGGAGCTCACACTCCTCTCACTGTACTGATCAGGGAAGGTGCTGCCGCGGCTGATAGCTCTTGCTGAAGAATTGATTTTTATACAGCGATTTTTGTGGGGTGCCACAGCTTGTCTCAGAGACTGCTTCTCTTAACGTTCTAATTCTGATTTTGTGGGGTATTGGATCTGAAGTCCAGTGTGCGTCCACTGCAGCTGCATATACATTTAAATCCTATCTGCTCACAGCACATTGAATATCCAAGGGGGAACTAAGCCAGTTCCTGTTGTATTCATTTAAAGAAACAGCGTTTTTACAATACAAATACCACTTCATTTTTGGCTGCTAAATTTTCTTTGGCGCAATTTACATCCAGGGGTTAATTAAGCGTTGTTCTGCAGTTGAAACTCAGTACAAGAAACTTGTTTTTCACCGCCACAGAAGAAATTCTGTAGCTTTAATTCATATCCGAAGGTTAATTAAGCTGTTTGTGCTTTTTATATTCAGTAAAAATACACAGTGTTTTTAAACGGTACATACAAGTAAATTTTCCCTGCCCATTTGTGGAGCGCAATTTATATTTAAGGGTTACCCAAGCTTCTTAGTGGGTTCATTTTGGAGTCAAAATACAGGGTGTGTTTTATCATATACAGATATCTTTCATCAACAGTGTCTGTACTTTTTAGAACAAACAGTATGTCAGACAGAGAGGTGGCAGGCTCTTACCCTACAAGTGGCAGAGGCACAAATATTCCCCGAGCAGGCCCAGGTCACAGCACAGCAAGGGACGTCGCAGCGGGGGTTTCACTCGGTGAGGCCACAACTGCCTGTCATCTAGGGGGCCGTGTGCGACTAGCAACCCAATGGTTCTTGATTGGTTGTCTAGGTCATCCACTTCCCCCCAAATGACATCTGGCAACCCCAGCCAAGAGTCGGTGGAACGTCAGACACAACCCTTAGTGGGCAATGGCCCGGGAGCGGGTCACGGCCCTCACCTGTCCTCAACCCGCCTCTGTCCCACCCGGGTTTCCCCTCACCCCAGAGATTAACTATGTGGTCTGGGCTTAGCGCCACTATATAGCGAGGATGAACAATTTGAGGAGGGCAGTCAGCAGCTACTTGGCAGCGAAGAAATGGGGCCAATATCCCTGCTTCTTGCAGTAGGCGGCAAAGTATAGATGTTGAGAGTGGCATGGGAGGTCATGTTGTGAGGGGTCAGCCTCTGCATCCCAAAGACCGGTGATGAGGACAGCAGTGACGATGAAACACAAATAGATGATGATGTAGCCGACCGCACTTGGGAGTGGGGTGAGGCAAGGGCTTCATCATCATCAGGAGAAGAGGGTTTAAGCTTGCGCGTCAGGCAGCAGCGCAGCCAGCATGTGGGTCGTGTGGCCGTGAGTCAGCAGGATAGCAGCAGTGTGAGGTTGGGAGCCAAGCGGCCACGGGGTAAAAAACCCGCTTCGCAGGTCCAAGAAAGTAGCGGCACAGGGGCTCAGCGAGGCAGCGGCGGCAGTAGTCACTCAGTGCGGAGCGTTGGCGGTAAAATCCGATACTCGGCGTTGTGGCAGTTCTTTGCTAAGACACCGGAGGAGCCGAATATGGGTATATGTAGAATCTGTAAGCAGAAAGTGAAGCGTGGCCATGGAGCTAAAGTTGGCACCATGGCCCTGCGTCAACACATGCAGGTCACCATCCGGTGGCCTGGAGAAACGTGGCTCACATGTGGTGGTCCATCCTGCCATGCAGCAGAAAGCAGCAGCGGCAGCCCCAGTGGCACGCATGCCAATTGCAGCCAGTCAAGGCTCCACCACCTCTGCAGAAGGGAGCTGTTCTTTTTGACATCATCTCCCCGTCCAGATGCTCCTGCTCCTCGCTACTCAGGGCGCCAGCAGTCGTTCAGCGAGGCGATTGTCAAGAGACAACAGTATGCGTCCAACCATCCTAAGGTGCAGAAGCTGACCATACTCCTGTCCAAGTTGTTGGTGCTGCAGTCCTTCCCTTTCCAAATGGTGGACTCTGCATCGTTCAAAGAACTAATGGCTTGTGCCGAGCCGAGATGGAGAGTTCCAAGCCGTAATTTATTTTCCAAAAAGGCAGTTCCAGCACTTCATAAATATGTAGAACAGAAGGTGGGCCAGTGCTTGAGCTTATCGGATTGTTCCAAGGTGCACGGCAGCACGGACGTCTGGAGCTGTAACTACAGTCAGGGCCAGTACATGTCCTTTACAGCCCACTGGGTGAATGTGCTTCCGGCCCGGGCACACCAACAACTTGGAAAGGAGATGCCGATTTCTCCTCCACGTTTCAAACTGCGGCTCCTGCGCAATTCCGCCTCCTCCTCCTCCACACCACCACCATCCAGCCTCCACAAGTACTGCTCCATCATACCACATGTGTAGGGCACAGCGGTGTCACGCAGTTTTTCACCTGACTTGCTTCGGCGAACGAAGTCACACAGGGAGGAACGCTCCGTGTCATGCAGCAAGAAATCGATTTGGGGTTTTTTCTCCGCGCCAACTGCAAATCGGAACCATGGGTGACGGACAATAGGAGGAACATGGTGTCCGGGGCGGCACCGAGGAGGGATGGCCATGCGCCCTGCATGGCGCATGTGTTCAATCTGGTTGTGAAAAGGTTTCCTGAAGTTTTCCACCGATCTTCAGAAGATTCTGAAAATGGCCAGGAAACTGTGCATGCACTTCACCCAAATTCCTACAAAGCCAGGAACACCCACCTGAGGGGCAGCGGCAGAATGCCCTCCCCCAACACACTCTGATATGCGATGTTTCCACCCTTTGGGGAATTCCAGCCTGCACATGTTGGACCGACTGTATGAAAGAGAAAGGCCATTAACGATTTTTTGATGATCCAGGCAGACGGGAGTACCCCCCTGTGTAACTTTGATGTCAGCCAGTGGCAGCTCATGCGTGACCCCTGCCGTTTGTTGGGGCCCATTCGAGGAGGGCCCGTTATTTGTCAGTCGCCAGACTACGGGATGAATAACGTCCATTCCACTGCTTCATGTCCTGGAACAGATGCTGAAAAAATCTGTCCCGGGCAGGGGACTGGAGACGTGGCGACTACATCTCGTGGCCACATGAGTCCGGTGGGGACTGAAACGGAGGAGGAGGAAGAAGAGGAGGACAAATTTGGAGCAGAAGCATTGGGTTTGGGGAAATGAGTGGATTTTCTACCCAGGTGACAAGAGAGGAGCAGGAGCAGCAGGAGGAGGTAGATGGAGATGAGGAAGACGAGGCAGATGACCTGCAAGCACCGTGGCGTATACAGTGGAGATGGGGGCAGGGAGCCCCTCGGAGTCACTTGTGCAGATGGCCCGCAGCATGCTGATTTGCCCTGACTAGTGACAGCCGAATAGTCAGCATCCGGCAGAGGGATGACTTCTGGCTCCACCCTATTGGACCCTCGCTACCAGTCCAAAATGGGAGCCTTTTTCCCAGCTATTGAGATGGAGGACAAACTCAAATACCATAGGGAAATCCTCCGTAGTCAGTTCGCCGCTGCCTCTGGGCGGCATCGTCCCTCCCCTGACAGGTCTGACCGGGGGGTTCTTCAGCGCTCACGTACTACTGCCGCGGCTGCTGGGGGAAGGTGGGGGGGTCGGAGCAGTACCAGCTCCATCAGCAGCAACCTAAGTCTGGAGTCACTGATGAGCAGCTTCCTTCACCCACCTAGTGAGGAGGGCAGTCGCCAGCAGCAGCAGCCCCAGGACCTGGAGCAGACCCTGAACCAACAGGTGGTGGCCTACTTGGACAGCACTCTGCCACCCCAGTTAGTGTGGCATCAGAGCGGGTGTTCAGTGCGGCGGGGGCCATCGTTACCCCAAGGAGAACCCGCTTGTCCACGGGAAATGTGGAACGCTGATCTTTGTCAAGATGAAGCAGGCATGGATCGGCCAGGATTTCCACACACCAATGCCTTAGGCCCTCAGACTACATCAGCCATGACGCCTCACCCAAATGTGAGAAATTTGGGGCTGGGTTCAACTACTTGCCTCAGCCACTATTCTGATTTCCGCCACCCCCTGATGCCACACATCTGCTGCCAGTTTCTCCATCTGCCACCAACCATCTTTACCAGGGACTGGTATTGCCACCCACCCCCACACTCTGTCTTTGTTCCACTGTCTGACCTCATGCTGCTGCTGTGGCTGCTGCCGTGGAAACCCCCACACTCTGGTCATTGTGCCAACTTTTCTGATCTCATGCTGCTGCTATGGCTGCTGCCGTGACCTCCACACTTTGTCACTGTGCCACTCTGTGGCCTACTCCTGTTTTTTCCACCTTCAGAATGTGATTGTGCCACTGCCTGACCTCATGCTGCTGCTGTAGCTGCTGCCATGACCTCCACACTGTGTCATTGTCCCACTCTGTGGCCTACTCCTGTTTTTACCACCTCCAAATGTCATTGTGCCACTGTCTGACCTCATGCTGCTGCTGTGGCTGCTGCCCTGACCCACACACTGTCATTGTGCCACTGTCTGAACTCATGCTGCTGCTGTGGCTGCTGCTATGACCTACACACTCTGTCATTGTGCCACTGTCTGACCTCATGCTGCTGTTGTGGTTGCTGCCGTGACCTAAAACACTCTGTCTTTGTGCCACTGTCTGACCTCATGCTGCTGCTGTGGCTGCTGCCGTGACCTACACACTCTGTCATTGTGCCACTGTCTGACCTCATGCTGCTGTGGCTGCCGTGACCTCCACACTGTGTTATTGTGCCACTCTGTGGCCTACTCCTGTTTTGCCACCTCCAGAATGTCATTGTGCCACTCTCTGACCTCATGCTGCTGTGGCTGCCGCCGTCACCTCCACACTCTGTCACTGATGTTGCCACCTGAGCCCTCAGCTTGTTTTTTTCCAGCTGTCGCTGCCATGACTTTATCAGGCTACATTCCCGCTTGAGTTTTTTGGTCAGTTTTGCCCTCTTAAGTGCCCAGGGAATTTTATAGTGAAGCGATTCCCAAGAGCAGCGGCAGTCATCTGCGTGTCATACTAAAAACAACATTGTATGAAGACCAAAACCCAAACTCCCTCTGCATATTTAAGCATGGCAAAAAGTTCTTCAGCACCCTGCAGGCACTATGTGCAGCCTGGAAATAGCTGTTTTTTAACGTGATTCGTGCCGAAGTAATTCGGAACGAAGTTATTTTTTGCCGAGAAATTCGGCGAAGTGAACGAAACGAATTTCGGGAAATTCGCCCATCTCTAGTAATGACTAAAAAAGTATTAGTTTCATGTGCCACAATTGAACAGTTTGAGGAAATATTATTCAAAGTGGTCAAAGTCTTGAATTATTATTTTGATGTATTAAAAAAAAAACCTGAAAATATATGGTCAAGAAATTGATAAGGACAATAATAGAAAAAAAAGCGAAAGTATTTGTATTGTGACTTTACTTAGCTAAATGCTTGTTGCCTAAAATGGAATTTTACAAATCTGTGCCATGCAATTGATCATAAAAGGAGCAAAGTTTATGCTGTCCAGCTCCAAAAATGTATACCAAAAAGAAAATCAACAAGTCAAAAGAATAAAATGTAATATTTTTATTAGAACACAACAAAGCATAAAAATTATTTCACGTAGTAAAATTAGTTAAGAATGGAAAACTATTTACCGGCATGCAAATATTCTCAAAAACACCAAAGTCCTAGAAACATGATACTTTTACAGCATATTGGCCATGGTTTTACAAAAGTGTATTATGTGCAAAGTGCAAAAAAGGTTCAATGGCTACATGCAAATTCATATACAAATAAGTGATTAATCAATTCATATGATTAATCAATAAACAATATAATTGCATATATTGTTACAAAAATATAGAATGAATAATGAGTAATGGACCAAAAACCTTGGCGATCACCATATCAACCCCAGCAGATAATGAGCCAACAGTACAAAAATACAAATGTTATCAATAGTAAAAGAGCATAAAAGAGGTGAACAGAAAATATTACAGAGAAGGTGGAGAGAAGATAATGATAAATGTTGTCCCCATGTGCTTTTTGCATATGGCTTTCTTTTGGAGACAAAAATGGAGCCTTTGGGGGCATTTTCCTGCAGACAGATTGTTCTGTGATTTGGGGTTCAAAGTGGTCCGTGCAGGGTGAGAATCTCATATCAAAGGGTACCGTTTTCTGACTACAGAATGCAATGTTCTGTCCTTGCTCATTTTAACACTGGTTTGACTAAACTTAAAGGTAATCAGAGGGCTTAGGCTGCCATCTTTGACAGCAGGATATGATAGAGGTAAAAAAGCTGAACTATATATAGTTCTATATATATATAGTTATAGTTCTATAACTATATATAGGATTATATAATAGAGGAGAGAAGCTGAGCTCTGTGATGTATAGGGTTATATGATAGAGGAGAGAAGCTGAGCTCTGTGATATATAGGGTTATATGATAGAGGAGAGAATTTTAACATTGACAGATATATTATCCAAAATAAAATGAAAAAAATCACATTGTATAAATTATAGAAATTTATATGCATTCTGCTGAGAGAAGTAAGTATTTGATCCCCTACCAACGATTGAGTTCTGGCTCCTACACAGGGCAGTTCCTAGGCTAAATTTCACTCAGGGCGAAGTGAAGAAATTTCCCCCCCCCTCCCCCTCCGGTAACATATGGTGCCACTATGCGACACATTGCATCATCATCAACCAAAGCCAAAATATACAAAAAGCTTTACCACAATGTGCTATGTATAAAACTACTAAATAATAGTCATACAGTTACTAAATAACACTGCTACACAAAACCAGAATCCCAAGACCACTAAGACCACATATCACCAGCACACAGTGACCGAATAATACCACCACACCATGACCACATATCACCACCATACAGTGACTGAATAATACAAACTGACCATTACTGAATACAAACCATTATACTACAACCAATATTACCGGCATACAGTGACCATACAGTGGTGGATACCAGCTGTACACAGGCTCTGCAGACATATAAATGATTACAGTAAAGTTATATCTAGTGACTCACAGGAGACGTCTCTGAAGAGTTGATCTCTTTCTCTTCTTCTTCTTTTTTTCCATCTGTCCCAGACGCCATGACGACTACTCCCGACTCTTCACTGTAAAATTTACAAAACAAACATCTTAAGACTCCTTCCTTTATCAGCACTTCTCTACCAATTCCTATCTCTATACAAACTCCCCATCTATAGCACCTCATATGGTATCCATGTTCTATGCCCCCTGTAGCCACGTAGTAGCCCCCTGTAGCCAGTTGATGCCCCCCCTGTAGCCAGTTGATGCCCCCCTGTAGCCAGTGATGCCCCCCTGCAGCCAGTGATGCCACCCTGCTGCCAGTGATGCCCCCTTTAACCAGTGATGCCCCCCTGTAGCCAGTGATGCCCACCTGCAGCCACAGCACTGTGTGGCATGACAGCTTTACTCAGCAGGTCGATCTGATGACAACGATACCCAATTTATTTATTTTTTTTCTTTACTGCTTTTGGACAATAAAAACACTTGTATCCGAAAAGGAAAACACGTTTTTGCATCCCCATAGTCTGAGAATCATAACTTTTTTATTTTTCTGTTTTCAGAGATGTGTAGGGGCTTGTTTTGTGTGGGATGAGTTGATGTTTTTAGTGATATCATTTTTGGAGGGACAAGGCTTTTTGATCAGTTTTAAATCCATTTTTTGGAAGGCAGGGTGAAGAATATACTGTATTTTAGTGTTTTTCATTTTATTTTTAAAAAGGCTCACCGTGCAGTATACATGACAAGTTAGTTTTTCTCCTTGCATCGAGACAGTTATGGTGATGCCCAATATATATACTTTTTTATGCTGAAGCAGTTTAGAAAAAAAAGTGTTCTATTGTGTAAAATAAAATGTATGCATCACTGTCTTATGATAGCCATAACTTTTTTATTTTTCCATATACAGAGCTGTGTAAAGACTTTTTTTGTGTGATGAACTGACATTTTAATTGGCACCACTTTGGAATTTCTAATCATTTTTTATTCCATTTTATGTGATGCATGATGAATGAAAATTGCCATTCCTTTACTGTTTTTTTTTTAGTTTTTTTTTTTTACAATACTCACCGTGCCTGTTAAATAACATGACAAATTTGCGTCTAGAAAGGGGAAAAGGGTTTACATGTTTTTATTTTATTTCTTTGTGTTTCATTTTTGTACTTTTTGCTTTCTACTCTTCTACTTTTTTCACTTTTCCCTATAGGTGGCTGTATCACTGATCATCAGATCACTGTTACAATGGAGAGTACACAGTAGTATTGCTGTGTACTGTTTTCCAGGGCAACTGTCAATCACTATGCCCGGCCATGCCCACAGGACACGACTAAGCATAGTGACATCCCAGACAGCCTGGAAGCCCAATGGGAACAGAGGGAGCTCGCGATCGCAGGTAAGGGGTTAATAGCCAGCTTCCAGAGTGAGCTGTAATATACAGCTGGTCCCATTTTGCAGTCGTGCAGGCCCCGCTTTAGAGCCCGTACGATATTCAGAACATGCATGTACATCCATTTGCGGGAAGTCACTTCCCACTAGGACAGACAGGTACGTCCAATGTCAGGCAGGGGTTAAGGCTGGGTTCAAATGATACAGTTTTGTTGTGGTGTTTAACTGCATCAAAAATGCAAGCAAAAAAGAAACACATGCAATTTTCAAAAAATGCCTGCATGTTTTAGGTCACCAAAATTTCACCTGTATTCTAAATTAATGACAAAAATACATGCATTAAAAAAATGCATGCGTTATTTACATCCATAATTGTTGAAATGCATTCAGTAACCCAGCATGTGAACACACCTCATTTTGATGCACCACTTTGATTCAGACTCAATATTCTGTACTTTTAAGGACCACTTGACTGTTTTTACCATTAGTTTAATAGATATTGCTTCTGGGTACACAGTGGTGCCATTAATTTTGCTTACTTGCAGCTGAATACAGGATTTCTCACTGCTACCACTTGGGTCATGTGACCTGCACTCTGAGTTGCTGAAACACATGGCATGGTTGTGTGACCTGGAAGTGAATCTCTCTATGCATTCTTATGGGATGTTTAAAGCCAGTTTCGTAGGAATGTATAGCGACACAGACCTCCTGTTAGCATCAAAACACAGTGGTTTTCAAACAACCAGAGTGCAGATCACATCACCTAACAGAGACTCTTGCATCAGCCAGAAATTCTGCATGCAACTACAGGTAAGCAAAATTACTGGTACTGCAGTAGCTAAAAGTAATTTCTTATGAACTAAGGTAAAAAAAAAAAAAAAAAAAGACAAAACAAGAAAACACCCTCTATTCATTTCTATTTTTTTAGCATAATAGTAGTAGATTTCTAATGAGATTCAAATTTTGGAACCAAGAAATCCCCAAAAAAGGAAAGAAGGTTTAGAGCTGATTTTTCATCGTTTAATTCAAAATTTCCATTCTAATTTCTGTCTCATTGTTACAGCTTTGCACAATACTTGGTTACTTTTCGTTGCTAAATTCTGCAAACTATATTTCAAAGAGATGAATATGCAACCCAGACAATGTGACTTTTTGAGATGTGAAATAGGTTGCTATAACAACATAATGCTCTATTCTAAAGAGTATTACATTCTATAGTTTGCTTTGAATCTTCTCTGTTCTACATTCTAAATGCTGCATCTCATAAGCCATTTTTCATTTTAAATCATAAATTATTCCAGCTAAAACCATATTGAGAAGAGAACATTAGCTGGCGAGCCGCATTGATTTTTTTTAAGCATTAAATAGTAACATTAGAAGAGAAGTAACAAAAGTTTTACTTTTTTTTTGCAAACATTTGGATATCCAAAGTATTGAGCCTTAAAGGGGTATTCCTATTTCATTGATAAGCTTTAACCCTTTAGTACCGCAGGCAGTTTTTACCTTTTTTTACAGAGCCCCATTTTTTCAAATCTGACATGTGTCACTTTAATTGGGAATAATTTTTTAATGCTTTTACCTATCCATATAATTTAGAGACTGTCTAATCATCACATATTGTGCATTAAGCTAGTAATAAATTTTGGTTGCTATAATACTTGTTTATTTGTGAAAATATCAAAATGTCATGAAAATGTGGAAAACTTTGCCATTTTCAAAGGTTAAAAATGTCTGCTTGTAAGACAGTTATTCCCTACAACATACTTTATAACTACTATTATAGCATCTACCATATGTTTACTTTATGTTGGCATCATTTTTTAATGTCTTTTTATTTTTATGACATTAGGGGGCTTATAAATTCAGTAGCAATTTTTCAGATTCTAGAAAATTTTCAATACAGATTTAGGGCAACATGTATGAAAACGGTTTAGGTCTAAAACTCACTAGGTTACTATGGGCAAAAAAGTGAGTTTTAGACCTAAACAGTTTTCATGCATGTGGCCCTTAGTGTGGTTTTGATGGACCTTTAGGTGAGACACTCTAATAACTCCATAGTGAGTACCAAATACAGTTACAACGTTTCAGCCCTTAACACGTGGCCTTTCTCAAGCAGCTTGAGAAAGGCCACGTGTTAAGGGCTGAAACGTTGTAACTGTATTTGGTACTCACTATGGAATAAAAGGTGTTCCTGTTTTGACTTTCAATGATGCTGCCGTCCATCTTTTGTACAATTTTGGGACTTTAAGTGGTGAGTAATAAGGCTTACACACCATTGGGACGTGCTGTGCATTTTTGGGACCTGCAACGGTTCACTGTGGATATTGGTGCTGTTCCCATTCTGTGGAATTTTTGGAATCTAATAACTCCATCTTAAAATCTGCACCCCTAAATATATTCAGAATAGGAAGTTTGTTAATTCTCTATGTGTTCTACAGGAATGACAGCAAAGTGGATGTGAGATTTCAAAATGTTTAATTTGAATCCATTATTTACTAGAATACAATACTGTAGATGTTACCGGGTAAACACAACTCAACATTGATTTTCCAGATCCTGACGTTTTTAGAGATATCCTATATGTGGCCTTAGTGCACTATTTGACTCAACCACAAACCTCAGAATAGGAGGAGCACCTACTGTTTTTTGGGGTCTAATTTTAATTAGGATATTTTTGTACACACCATTACAGGTTTGCTGACACCTTAAGGTCCTAAAACTTAATAAACATCACTAAAAAGATCTTATTTTGGAAACAACATCCCTTCAAGAATATATCCAAGGGTGCAGTGAGTTTATTGACCCAATAGGTGTTTAATCTTTTTTTTTTTTTTAGCATAAGCTTGTAAAAATGAAATATTTAATTTTTTTCAAAAGCATACAGTCTTAGCTGAAATGTTTAATTTTCACAAGGAATCAAAGAGAGAAAGCATCCCAAAATTTTTGTGCCGATTTTATGTTGTTACTCATGTGGCGTTGCTAAATATGTGTACTTTTTAATTTTTCTAGGGATGATTGGCATTTGTAATGGGAAATGGCCATGTGCATATATTTGTCACGATCCACCAGGCATGGTGGTGGTACTGCAATATGCCCTTTGACCCTGGCAGCTGCTGTGCTGTAGTTGTTCAAGTGCTTTCTGTGCCTTCCAGCAGGGCAGCTGTTAAGTGCTTGACTTCAACAGCCACAGCTGCTGTCCATCACCTTCACTGGGGAACTATTTAAAGACAACCTGTCAATAGATTATGCTCCCTTTGCTGGGGACAGAACAAGGTAGTGACAGACCTGCTGTTTCCAGCGCTGTGTCCCTTATTCTGTAAGATGCTGTACTTTTCGAGTATTTAGTGCTCAAATCTGCAGTTTTCAGCCAGAAAAGAGTAATTGAAAGAGTCAGTTTTTTTCAAACTCCGCCCACCTGAGGCTAGCCTCACCCACCTCAACTGGTAAACCTATTACTTTGAATAGGTAGAAACATGTATAACTGTCAGTGGGCGGGACTAGCCTTTGGTAGGCGGGGCTAACACCTGCTCATGAATAAAATTGAGAGGTAAATGCCCTAAAACTTACGCATCTTACATAATATGGGACAAAGCACTGTAAACAGCATGTCTGTCACTAGCCTGCGCTGTCCTCAGCAAGGGGGGCATAACCGATGTGACAGGTTCCCTTTAACTGATCTTGTTTCCTGCATAGGGCTCTAGCCATCTGGACTTAAGTTCTGTTCTGTTTGCCTGGTCTTCTGTCTTGTATCCTCTCTGCGGGACTCTCATTTCTGTTTCATGGTCCCCCCTGTATTTTGTCTGGTGTCCCTCACATCCCCTTCGATGCATGCCATAAGTATTCTCTTGGACTGTTTCTGTTTTTTTATTTTATGGTATTTTTTAAAATTATTTACTTTTTCCACTTTTTTACTTTTAATTCTCCTTAATTGTTCGCATAGGGGACTAGCCTCAGTGTTTTTTTTTTTACTTTTCGCTGGTATAATGCATTGCAGTACATGACTGTACTGACATGTATTGTAAAGCTGTCCATCACCATGCCAGACTGTGTGCTCTGGCATAGTGATGTCACTAACTACTCAGAAGCCTTTGTTAGACTTCTGGGCTGTCATGGAGACCATCAGCACCTGCCCCATTGGCACTATTGTCAATTGCTCTGCGTGAAATTGTAGATGCACAGTTATCAATTGACCATGTCATCTAAGGCGTTAACCGACCATGGCTGGATTCAACTCACGTCCCAGCTGATATCGCAGGGCCCTAACTGTAATATATAACTCTTCCTTGCGCTGGTTCCATTTTGCGGGAAAGCCTTCCCACAATAGATGTACCCATATAATGTCAGAAAGGGGTTAAAGTTGCAGGTAATGGTAAATAAAGATCATTACCAAATAACTTCCTGTTCTGATTCTGCTTCATTTCAGAGTTCGAGTAGTTCTTATCTCCTGCTTGTTTACAGAATGTTTCCTTGGTTACAGACCTCCTCTATTTACTATAGTAGCCCTGGCCAGGATGATGACATGTCTCCCTGCTTTGCCTGTTGTTAAAACCCTTCCATCACCAATGTCCCTCTACAGGTTCAACAAGGAGTATCAGATCTGAAATGTCAGTCACTGCTATAGAACCACCCACAGCCTGAACAGAAATTGGGAGCCTGAAACTGGCTGTGAAGAGTCAGAAGGTAAAACACCTTTAAAAGGGGAAGTGTCCACTGAGGCCAGTGATTGGTTGCATGTTCACATAAACAATCTATGTGACATCAGTGGCTGTTTTTATTTTTTTATTATCCATTTTCCAGCCAGTACAATATCTATATTTTTTTTAATTGTGAGAAACTCGTTTCACTTTGACATAATATAGATAAAAAACTGATAAAAAGATACCCACATAAAACCTGGACAACCTGACCTCACCACCAGGCACAGGCATCATTGTCTTGCATGGGCCAGAGAGCATCTATGCTGGATGAGGGACCAGTGGTCTTCAGTGCTGTTCAGTGATGAGTCAATTAACTCTGAGCAGAAATGATGGCCGCCAACAATGCTTGAGACATCAATGAGAGCGTTATGTATCAGCCAGGTACCCTTGCCAGTTGTCTAGCACAAAGACCACACTGATGTAAATGGTTATGAATGGTCTGACGTGATACTTGGTGCCTCTCACCTCCATTTAACGTGCCTGGAGTTGTGTGGCATTCATCATCCGGTTCCGCAGGATATTGCTTACAATGTAGCGGTCATCAGTGTGTGATGGAGCCAAAGGATGTCCACCTCTTTGCCTTTCTATGACTCTTCCAGTCTCTCTGTATCTCTTTTGCAACCTGCTGATGACACTCTAAACTCAGTGGCCACTTCCATCTGAGAGCATCCTGCTTGAATCCTCGCAATGGTGCGGTGCTGTTGATCAGTTCTAAGATGTTGTCTTAGTCTCATGATGCCAAAATGTGCACAGCATGATGAGTAGGACTGCTTAGATCCCAATTCAAATTGATCCCCTAACTTTATGGAGCAATTCAGGGATCAAACACACTGTTGTGAATTTTGCCATTAGGCTCCTTGTTAGAGATCAGCAAGTTGTGCAAAAAGTACTGAATCATTGAACAGTTGGACATGTTCATCTAAAAGAGATGTTCTCATTTAGTTCATAAAAAAAAAAATAATCACAAAATGTTATGTTCATCTTGAAATTTCAACCAAAATCCAAATTTCCCTGAGTTTTTATGAATAGTGTACCTTTATCTAATGCAGAGCTCCAAATTCTCTGCATAGACATACAGTAAAATGATTCTGGCTGTCTGGACCCATCACTAGGAGGAGCTGAGGAGCTCAGTATATAATCACTAATAACTCAGTATGTAGTTAGCTCTTCTTAGTGCTTGTTGAAGACAGTGGGAAACATGTAATTAAATCTTGTGTCTATAAAGAGGATTTGGTGTTCTGCATTAGAAAAATAAAGGAACCAACCACTATAAAGTCAGCATAGAATAGATGCCACATAGATGACATAGTGTTAAGAGTTTTTAAAAAAATATTATAATAAAAGACAAAAACAACATTAGCTCATAAGAAAAGTACAGAACGAATAACAGGAATGAAGCTTGCCTATTACCTTTAGAAATAAGGGTTTTTCTCACCATGCAGTTTTACAGTCACAGCCAACTTTTCTTTCACTCTGCGCTCCTCAAGCTGTGGGTGGTTCTATAGCAGTGATGGGCATATATAGCCTCTCTCCGTAACTAGCTGAGACATTACAAGGAGCAGTGCAGGAGAGCTAAGCTGTAAGCAAACAGGCTGTGAGAAGTAAAAGCAAAGGCTTATAGGTAAAACAGCAGCTAATCTTGTTAGAGATGATTAGTTTTTCTCAGGAGCTCAGTCTGTCCATGGGGTGAAGCCACGTCCTGTTCTCTGCGCAAATCAGATAACAGAGTATGGTCTGGTATGCTGGTTACTAAAGAAACCTGTGTGCACTCAATAACACATAAAAGTGCTCTTGTCTCTTGAGTAAAGTAAAATCTATCAACCAATGACATGTATTTATAAAAAGTAATTTAACTGTCCATTCATTGTGACAGCTAATCTTTGTAGTGAGAAAACCCCTTTAATACATTGTTTAAACAGGTGTTCTATCCATGCTGTTTCATAGAGCCTGCTCTTCACAAGCAGCTTCAGATTCATACTTCCGGATTAGACTGTGGGTGGTTCTACAGCAGTGATTGACATACCAGCTCTGCTCCCTCACCATTTATTTTAATGGAAGTTCTGAGTACAGCCGAGAGGTGGGACCCGCACCTGTCTGACATTGATGGGAAATCCTACTGATTCACTATCAATGTCTATGATGGCAAAACCCCTTTAAGGATCTTTCTTAACACTGAGAGCCACCCATTACTTTAGCCGTCCTCCTCTGCTTCAGATCCAGCTCGGTTTTTTAATTTCTTGAGCACCAGTGCCCAATATTCGATGTGAGGTCTGACTAGTGATTTGTATGGGGGGCAATGTTTTTGTCATATGCATCTTTACCTTTACCTGTTTTGATGCATCCAATGATCTAGGTTTCCTGTCCACCATGACCCAGTCAGTGTCTTTAAATGCGTGCCCCAAACGGAAAGTGAACATGAAGCATCTGGAGTAAATGCTGGGCCTTATGTATGAAAACTGTCTAGCAGTAAGACTGTCTTTGTTGTCCATAGCAACCAATCAGAGCCAATAGCAACCAATCAGAGCCCATAGCAGCCAATTAGAGTCCATAGCAACCAATCAGTGCCCATAGCAACCAGAGCCCATAGCAACCAATCAGAGCCCAAAGCAGCCATTCAGAGCTCATAGCGACCAATCAGAGCCCATAGCGACCAATCAGAGCCCATAGCAACCAATCAGAGCCCAAAGCAGCCATTCAGAGCTCATAGCAACCAATCAGAGCCCATAGCAGCCAATCAGAGATCATAGCAGCCAATCAGAGCCCATAGCAGCCAATCAGAGCAAAGCTTTTCTTTTTTCAGAGCAGTATAAGGGATGAAAGCTGAGCTCTGATTGGCTGCTATGGGCTCTGATTGGCTGCTATGATCTCTGATTGGCTGCTATGGGCTCTGATTGGTTGCTATGGGCTCTGATTGGTTGCTATGCTCTCTGATTGGTCACTATAGGCAACAATGAAAGTCCTAGTCCTAGACAGCTTCCATACATAAGGCCCCCTGTGTATAAAATATTTATATACATATATTTTTTCCTATGCAACACATTAGGAAACTGAAATAGCAAAACTGAAGCAATTGTTTCTCCTGCAATCATTTTGAGGGTGGGAGGGCTGGGGAACATAGAAGTGACACCAGTGGCATCAGAAATTTATGGATGTTATTTATGGTTTTGATGGCAACATTTATTGTGACTGACTATAACCTTAACTTTATTAATCAACAAAAGTTACTGGCATGAAATAGGTTGTTCCACACAGTTTAATTTACACTGTATTTTATCACCATGATGTTTTAAGTCCACAATTCTGATATGATTTTACATCTCTATGGTGGATAAAACTCAATTTTTTACTAATACAGGGCTTCAAATCCTTTGAATAGGGGCAGCCTAGAAAATAACTTCATACAGCCTGATTATTGAGCTCAATGTGTCTACTGCAAGCTCTACAGGTCGCCCTACTGGTGGCTGCTGGTAGCCAGAATCTTATCTTTTAAATGTATTCCTCTACTGAGCATATTATGGCTTTGTATCTGAAAAATGGAGATTAGATCATTATCAATTTATATTAATAAGGGTTTTGCCACAAAAGCAGTTCATCCCTGGTTTGTCCAGTTTCAGCTTTCAGTGTGCTCATGTATGATTTGTTTGAACTGTATATCATGTCACTGAGCAGCCTGACCAATGCCTTTCCCCACAGAGTGCTCACTCTAGTCGAACAAAGTTGAATAGCTAGCACTTCTGCCTTCCAACATAGGGGTTCCACACTTCAACCTACAGAAAATAAGCCTTTATTCACATCTATAGATTGAAAAACTAAAAAGTTATTAAATGCAGAAAATGGCGCTGCAGCGCAAAATTAAAAAGCAGAAAAAGTTGGCAAATAAATAAATTTTTGATATCACCAGAATCATACCGACCTCCAGAATACAGATAAAATGTCATTCCTACCGAGCAGTGAACTCCATAAGCCATATTAACAAGATTCCCACAAAAGGGGCCAAATTATGTTTTTTTTCACATTCTATCCCTAGTTTCCCCTACATTATATAACCATCAATGAAAAATCTTTAAAGGGTGTTGTGGACACTTGGAAAAATTGGGTTTTTAAGTGGTATGTCTCCCCAAATCTGAAAGGAGTCTATCCAATAAAGGCGCTGTTTCAATTCGTCCCTAACCGGATTTGAGAGGAGGCTCTGTCCATGAAACGGTTTAAAACTGTGTATAAGGATTACGGGTCATGTAAATAAATGAATTGTTGATATGGGCTTACATTTAGTGAAAAATATAAAAAGTCATTTAAAGTGAAAAAGCAACAAAGAAAATTTACATGCAGCGTTTATCAAATTTAAAGGGGGGAAAAGATCGCTTCATCAGTTGGGTTTTTTCTTTGAAGCTTGATTCTCTCGTTTCTGAACCGGGGGTTTTTTTTTCCCCTCCCATGGACGTTTCTTAACTGAAGGGGGATACATCACCCCCCTTATCATGTTTTCCCCAAGTCAGTGTGCTCCTTCCCCCTCCTCCTATGTCTGAGCCCACATGTCACTGTGTCGTTCTCTCCCATTCATTCTTATTTTAAAGACGTTTTAAACCCACATGCTGCATTCAGTCTAGAGACCTTCATAAACTCAGAGCACGTCTCTTCTCCTCTCACAGTGGAGTTTGGTACGTTGAATCCAGTCTTCACAAAACTATCCAGAGCGCAAAATTTCTCACTGCTATGTTTACACCAGGAGCATTTAGGCACCGAGGCACAATTCGCTGTAAAGCACCATGTTACTAAGGACTGCTAGCTGTGCAGAGTGAAATTGTTGCCGACCCTTTTTTTCTAATTTTAGGAAGGGGCAGGAATCATGCTCCCGTGAATACGGGGGCCAGACAAATTAAATTAGTAAACCGTAAAATGATAAAGGGGAGGGATCCCGACCGACACTGGGGAAAAAAACTGGTTTACAGAAACAGAAGATAAGGGATCCTGTAAAAAACTAACAGCTTTGCTAATGAAAACCAAATTTTGCAAAGTTGTTTGGGTTTTCATTTTCCCCCTTTTTTTTGAAGCCCTTTTTAAAACAAAATGAAAAAACCCCCTTTTAAAAATCGGAAAAGCGGGTGGGAACCTGTCTCCTACCCGCTGATCGTATCCACCAGTAGTGCCATTTGTGAATATGTTTGGACCGTTAAGAGTACATTTTGTCCCGCAAAAATAAAGTCTTGATACGGCTTTGTTGATGAAAAAATAAAATAAATTATGACACATGGAAGACGGGGAAGAAAAAATAAACGCAATAAAAAAAATACTGCATGGGGGTGGGGGTTTAAACGCCGTTTCAGGGGCAAAAAATAGCACATATTTGAAGAAAAACGACCAGGGCAACAGGTGCACCTTTTCAGAGTTGCATTTTTCCAGTGGAAATAGATGACATGAAAACCTGCCTCTGAGCTTTCACAATGCACTTCCATTTTTTGACTTTGTACGGCTTCGTCATTCAGGTGTTTTTGTGTAAATCAAATAGACCCACAGCATAATGATGATGGCAGCCTCTTACAGATACCCTTGACAATGCCCTGCAGCACAGTCGAATATGTATACATCAGATAAAGCCACAGTGTGCCCAGAACAGTGCTCGCCAGGTTTTCTGATACAGCTTATCATATTGCAGGAGGTGTAGGGACTTTTAAGAAAGGGAATATATTTTTTTTCCTTTTCTAAAGTCTCTTTTGTTAAAAATACTAAAGGCCAATTCATTGTTCACTACCAAAAGGTTCATAGCTCTGCACCTTAACATGCAGCCGGAGAATCATAAAAATCGCTCCAGAAATAAACATTCCACTGAACGGATCACAACCCAGACTGGGTAAATATCCCGCCATTACATTTTCACTTTCTCTTATTAACCCATTTGCCGCTTTTTAGCTTATTAGTCTTGTAGATTTAAAGGAAACATTAAAGGGGTTGTCTCGCTACAAAATGGGTTTTAATTTTAAAAATCTTTAAAAAAAAAAAGCAGCTTTGCAATATATGTTCATTTCAAATGTCCAAAATGATTTGAGCTACCCTGTTAGTATTTTACATCACTTCTTTAAATCTCTATAGTAGAGACCTGTTGTCCTTATCTTACTGGGGGTCATCTAAAAGACTCATACCCTTTTAAGACAGGTCGGAGCAAAGGCCCCCCCCGCACAGAATGCTTCTGGAGGGGGGGGGGCTCGGCTCGTGTCCTTACTGCCTGGATTAACCCTGTGTGTGCCTGCTTCCTCCTGCTCTCTACACAGATAGATGGGGACAGCAGTGACCCTGTCGTTACATAATCATGATATGTCTTTGGAACTGTGGACTAAAACTAATACTATAGAGATCAGGCATGTGAATACTTTATGTTCTCCAGTATTAGTGAGACATCCTGAGTATAGTAACACTTGCCCTTGTTGTTGCTGGAGATGTGGAGACTTGTAAGCTAGCAGGGATATAGGAACACTTGCATCCCCTCTGCTCTATTAGCAAAACCACTTCACCTTCCTCTCTACACTCATAGATCAGCCCTCTCCTGCAACAGCCCTAGGCAGGCACACACAGGTGAACTCTGAGAGCAAACCCCCTCCCCCCCCCTGTATAAAATTTTTTACGTAGCTGCCTGTGTGCTGATGGGAGGGGGGAGAGGGAGCAGAAGAGACAGACAAGCTAGCACGCCCCTCAGTTCAACTTACCCGGGACCCTGACAGGCTGAAAGCTCATAATGAGACAACTCCTTTAAGGCTATATTGAAATGTGCGGAATCTTATGCTTTTATGTCTGAATTGAAGGGAAATGTTCCCGACGCTTAGAGATGCATCTTTTCAAGGTTATTACAATCCAGAACGGTACTTTTGGGAGACGATTAGTGTTATTTCTCAGAGCTTGTTTTGGATAATAATAACTGTATCGGAGAGATGGTTTTTACGTCAGATCTGGCTCCGCTCCATCTATTGTGGTATATACTCCTATGTCTACAGGGACTAGTGATATTGGATTATTTCCCACAGTAGATACATATTCTACAGTGCTGTACACAGATTGCCCTCTTACATATCCGTCCTTGTCCTCATTGGGGCATTCAATCTAAGTTTTCACTCACATTAGGGCCAATTTCATATGAAGACAATTCACCTATCTGTATGTTTTTGGAGTGTGTGAATAAACCAGAGGAACCTGGAGGAAACCCAGACAAATACAGGGAGAATATACAAACGCCTTGTAAATGCTGATATCGGCTCCATTCAAACTCAGGGACAGAGAGGCAGCAATACCGACCACTTGTTCTTCTGATTTGGGTCAAAGTCAAATTGGACCCGAATCCAAGCACTTCGATTCAGGTCAACCCAAATCCATTTTTGGTAATCTTTACCAAAATATTGACAGAACATGAACATGTGGGTGCGAAGGGGTCCAGCTTGAATCTGCAAACCGCTGACAGAACCGTCCCCCTACGTGCCAAAAAAAGACAAAATACCGGTCGGAAAATCCGACTGGTATTTTTTCTTTGCCGTGTGAACGCCCCCCTGGGGTCCTGTTTTGCGGCCGTTCCCACGGCCACGGGGGGGGGGGTTTCTCCAATGAGAAGAAAAAAAAAGCCCTCCCCCTTCACGTTCACATGCACAGATTCCGTCCGAAAACCGGACAGAAGAATGTGCTTGTAGAATGATCTGTGGGGACCAGGGCCGTCTTAACAGCATTATGGGCCCCTGGGCAGAGCTGTTTACTGGGCTCCCAACCAATATTTATCAATACTATCTAACAATATGACTGTTTCTGTTGCACATAGCAACCAATCAGGGATCATAGCGACCAATCAGAGCTTAGCTTTTAATTTTTCAGAGCAGTAAATAAAATGAAAGCTGAGCTCTGATTGGTTGCTATGAGTTCTGATTGGTTGCTAACAAAAACAAACTATTAGACCATTTTGATAAATCTGACCCACTATGCTTAACCCCTAAAATCAATGACGCAACTGTTTGAGGACTTGCTTTATGTGGGAGAAGTTGTTTTTTGGGGGGGGAGTAGTCTGAGTTTACATTTAAACTACTGCATAGTTCTTTAAAAAAAATGTGAGCACGAACAGAAAAAAAGTGCTTTTCTGCATTTATTTTTTAAATGATTTTTTTTATATATACCATTCACATTTAAAGGGGATGTATCGCTTCCTTACTTCGGCTGATTCACACTTCTCTTAGCTTCCCAACTCTGTGAATGCAGGGGCGTTTCTTCCCCTCCCAGCTGGAGGACATCATCCCCCCTTCACTGCTGGCCTGAGACCCCCCCCGCCCTCCCCTCTGAGTCCACATATCACTGTGTCTCTCCCTATCAGTCTTTTTTTAAACGAGATGTCAACATACCACAGGCTGCATTCAATCTAATCAGAGCACTGATCTCCTCTCACCGCTGGAGATGTATTACAGCTTTCTAAGCACGGCACAGATCTGCGCGTATGCAGGAGAGTTAGGCACAGGGTCAAAACTGTCATGTTTTCTCATTGTACAATCTGCTGCAGTCTGTTTCTGCTAGGTGTGGAAACAGAAAATGCTACGGCCCCTAACTCTGAGTCAGAGACACAGCTCCGTGAATCAACCCACGGGCTGTACAGAATGTAAATGAGCTCTCAGCTAGTGAATTGCAAGGAGGAGGGATCAGGAGGGATTAGACCCACACTGGATATCAGTGTAAATAAAAACACAAGATAATGGACACTGTGAGAACAAGGCAGCTTTGCTAATGACATCCAATTGCAAAGTTGCTTGTTTTCACTGTCTCCTTATTCTGAAGACCATTTAATGAAACGATAGCACCCCTTTAACACTAAATAACCCCTTAGATTAATTTTAAAGTTTATTACGTTCATATGTATACAAAATATTTGTAAGTTTTTTTATGTAATATATGCACAATTTAACTATTTTTATTTTTTATACATTTTTTTTATATGTTTTCCTTTTTTTAATCCCATTCAGGGATAACTATTGAAGTCTCTATGAATGGCAGGGACCAGATGAAGCCTCTGATCACCGCCATTTAACCCTTTGATTGCTGAGGTCCATGACTGCAGCATAATCAAAGGGGATTCCTGGGCTCCATTGGGTCACCGGGACTCCTGGTGACCCAATAGAGCCTGAGGGATATCTATGCAGTCAGCCCTGGGGACCTAGAGTAGTTCCAGTGCTGTCTGTAAGCCTGCTGTCAGGGCTGGGTGTTACTCCAACAACAGCCTATTTCATATTGATACATAGTGTAATGTATTATCATACAGAAGTATAATGTATTTGCATAAAGGAGTGTAGTAAAACATTATGAAGTGTAAAAAAAAAGAAAAAGTGTAAAATAATTATCCCTCAATGGGAATAAAAAAAAACCTATAAAACAAAGTGTAGAAAAAATAAAAAATAAATTTTAATTAAAAAATTATTGTGCACATATTACACACGAAAAAACCCGAACCCTATTAGGTATCCACACCTCCGTAATAACATGTAGAATTAACAGGTTATTTATTGTGAAATGGTATAAAAAAAAATGCAAAAACACTTATGTTCATGCTGAAAAAAAATTTGTTTTTAAAAAAATTATGCAGTAATTTATATTTAAACGACTCACCCAAAAATACAATTTCTCCCACATAAAACAATTCCCCATACAACTGCGCTATAGAAAAAATAAAAGTTGTTACTATTGAAATGCAGGGAGGCAAAAATATAAAATGTAGTTGTGTCATTAAAGGGGTTGTCTCACTACATTGATTCATCTCACCTCAGTTCGGTTTTCTTGGTTTCATTCTGAATTCAGGGGCGTGTTTATTGGCTTCCCCTAGGCTGCAGTAGAAGCCAAGTCTGTAGCTATAGCAACCAGCGCTGGCAGCCTATCAGGAGAGATCACACAGGTCTGTAGCTATAGTGACCAGTGCTGGCAGCCTATCAGGAGAGATCACACAGGTCTGTAGCTATAGTGACCAGTGCTGGCAGCCTATAAGGAGAGATCACACAGGTCTGTAGCTATAGTGACCAGTGCTGGCAGCCTATCAGGAGAGATCACACAGGTCTGTAGCTATAGTGACGAGTGCTGGCAGCCTATCAGGAGAGATCACACAGGTCTGTAGCTATAGTGACCAGTGCTGGCAGCCTATCAGTAAAGATCACAAAGGTCTGTAGCTATAGTGACCAGCGCTGGCAGCCTATCAGGAGAGATGGAATAGGTTTGTAGCTATAGCGACCAGCGCTGGCAGCCTATCAGGAGAGATCACACAGGTCTGTAGCTATAGTGACCAGTGCTGGCAGCCTATCAGGAGAGATCACACAGGGCTGTAGCTATAGCGACCAGCGCCGACAGCCTATCAGGAAAGATCCAACAGGTCTGTAGCTATAGCGACCAGTGCTGGCAGCCTATCAGGAGAGATCACATAGGTCTGTAGCTATAGTGACCAGCACTGGCAGCCTATCAGGAGAGATCACACAGGTCTGTAGCTATAGCAACCAGTGCTGGCAGCCTATCAATAGAGATCACACAGGTCTGTAGCTATAGTGACCAGCACTGGCAGCCTACAAGGAAAGATCACACAGGTCTGTAGCTATAGCGACCAGCGCTGGCAGCCTATCAGGAGAGAGTAAACAGGTCTGTAGCTATAGTGACCTGAGGAGCTGATGCAGCCCATACAAGAGGGAATAGGTAGGACATTGATAATGGACACAATGCAAAGTGACTTGTTTTTGCAAGATCTTTAACATAAAAAGCAATACATGTAATAAGACAACTCCTTTAAGGCCTTTTCAGGTACCAGGGGCTTAATGGGTTAACACATACTTGCCAACTCTCCCGTTTTTGGCGGGGGGGTCCGCTATTTGTGTTCCCCCACCCCCCCACCATCCCAGCCAAGTTGGCGAAACTCCCGCCGCCAGCAGGCCGCGGGGGCTCTTTAAATGTCCGCGGCGACAGAGGAGCGCGGGGGCGCTACTCTGGCGCCGCCGGTCCGTTCCCACACAGGCGGGTGAAGCAGCCGCTGCGCCCAATTCACCCGCCCGGAGTCTCGCTGTGAACGGAGGAGGCAGGAGGGATCGTTCCCCTCCTCCCTCCTCCCCCTGTATGTACAGCACCGTTGTGCGCCGTTTATACAGGTCAGCGGCGCAGGGGAAGTGACGCGCGCCTGCACTCACTCCCCTGCGTCGCTGAGGAGATCGGAGGTGTCCGGAGCTGCAGGAGCCTGATGAGGTGAGTGACTTTTATTATTTTATTTTTATTAGCTATAAGGGGGCACTACCTGGCTACAATGGGGGCACTACCTGGCTACAATGGGGGCACTACCTGACTACAATGGGGGCATCTACCTGGCAACATAGGGGGCATAAACCTGGCAAAAGAGGGGGCATCTACCTGACTACAAATGGGGGCATCTACCTGGCTAACAATGGGGGCACTACCTGGCAAAACTACCTGGCAACAGAGGGGGCACTACCTGGCTAACAATGGGGGCATCTACGTGGCAACAGAGGGGGCACTACCTGGCTACAATAAGGGGGCACTACCTGGCTACAATGGGGGCATCTACCTAACAAAGGGGGCACTAAGTGGCAACAGAGGGGACACTACCTGGCAACAGAGGGGGCATCTACCTGGCAACAGAGGGGGCATCTACCTGACTACAAAGGGGGCATCTACCTGGCTAACAATGGGGGCACTACCTGGCTAACAATGGGGGCACTACCTGGCTAACAAAGGGGGCATCTACCTGGCTAACAAAGGGGGCATCTACCTGGCTAACAACGGGGGCACTACCTGGCTAACAAAGGGGATATCTACCTGGCTAACAAAGGGGGGCATCTACCTGGCTACAATTTTGGCTCTACCTGGCTACAGAGGGGGCATCTACTTGGCAACAGAGGGGGCATCTACCTGGCAACAGAGGGGGCATCTACCTGACTACAAAGGGGGCATCTACCTGGCTAACAATGGGGGCATCTACCTGGCAACAGAGGGGGGCACTACCTGGCTAACAATGGGGAAACTACCTGGCTAACAATGGGGGCACTACCTGGCTAACAAGGGGGCATCTACCTGGCTAACAAAGGGGGCATCTACCTGGCTAACAAAGAGGGCATCTACCTGGCAACAAAGGGGGGCATCTACCTGGCTAACAAAGGGGGGCATCTACCTGGCTAACAAAGGGGGGGCATCTACCTGCTATAAATTTGTCTCTACCTGCTACAGAGGGGGCATCTACTTGGCTACAGAGGGGGCATCTACTTGGCTACAGGGGGGCATCTACTTGCCTACAAGGGGGCATCTACTTGCCTACAAGGGGGCATCTACCTGCCTGTAAGGGGCACTACCTGGTTATGGGGGGGCTACTACCTGGCTATAAGGGCATCTACCTGGCTTTCTTCCACAGCCGTTATGCAGTTAGGTGCAGTGGGTGTGGCTTTTTGAAGGGGTGTGGCACACCGTCAAGATACGCGCGCTGCCCACTACAATCTCCTGCTTTTTCAATTTCAAAAGTTGGCAACTATGGGTTAACATCATTTTTCTTTACTAAATAAAGTGTTTTTTATTTACGAAACTGGTTTTGTGCAGATTTTTTTTCTTTTAATTTGTCAATTTAATTTACTTTATTTTTTTTAAATCCCAATCTGTGATTAGGATTTTGTGGGATCTCATGGGCACAGGACGGCTGAGCACACGCTGCCTCATGTAACAACTTTATGTGATCAGCCATCCTGTGCCCCCAGGACATGCAGCAGTCTGTATAACCTATGAGCTACTGCTGTGTGGCCTGGGGGCACAGGGTGAAGCTGTTATATGATGCAGCATGTGATCTACCATCCTGACCTGTTTCACTGCCCCGTAGAGCCCCTGTACCTTCTTCTGCTTTGCTGAGCCAGGTCCCAGTCCCATAGGACTCTGCTGCAGCTTGAAGTCCGTGACTGTGGCCACAGCGAGGTGACCGGAGACAACCGGGAGGTGAGGGGAGGGAGACGTCATGGGGGGAGCAGGAGGAGTGTCAAGTAGTCCCCGGAGTCAATTGCTAAGCTCTTATCAACCGACTTGAAGCCTTAACAACCAACTGGAGTCCGCGGAGTCAATTGCAAACTCTTATCAACTGACTTGAGCTGAGGCCTTAACAACTGGCTTAACGACTGTTAGCGACTTCACAACGCAGTAAATTATGTGTCCCCCAGTGAAGGTAATAGGGTCCCCCAGTAAGTTATACGTCCCCCAGTAGGTGGTTATATACTTTATATGTCTCCCGGTAGGTGTGTAGTTTACATTTCCCCCAGCAGGTATATAGGCAGGTTATGGATCCTCCAGCAGGTATATAGGTATGTTACGGGTCCCCTAGCAGGTATATAGGCAGGTTACAGGTCCCCTAGCAGGTATATAGTCATGTTACAGGTCCCCTAGCAGGTCTATAGGCATGTTACAGGTCCCCCAGCGGGTATATAGGCAGGTTATGGATCCTCCAGCAGGTATATAGGTATGTTACAGGTCCCCTAGCAGGTATATAGGCAGGTTACAGGTCCCCTAGCAGGTATATAGGCATGTTACAGGTCCCCTAGCAGGTATATAGGTATGTTACAGGTCCCCTAGCAGGTATATAGGTATGTTACAGGTCCCCCAGCAGGTATATAGGCAGGTTACAGGTCCCCCAGCAGGTATATAGATAGCTTATAGGTCCCCCAGCAGGTATATAGATAGCTTATAAGCCCCACAGCACGTATATATAGGTAGCTTATAGGCCTCACAGCACATATATAGGTAAATAATAGCCCCTCTGCACATATAGAAGTAGATAATAGGCCCCCCTGCACATATAGAAGTAGATAATCGGCCCCCCTGCACATATAGAAGTAGATAATAGGCCCCCCCCCCCTGCACATATAGAAGTAGATAATAGGCCCCCCCTGCACATATAGAAGTTGATAACAGGCCCCCCCTGCACATATAGAAGTTGATAATAAGCCCCCCTGCACATATAGAAGTTGATAATAGGCCCCCTGCACATATAGAAGTTGATAACAGGCCCCCCCTGCACATATAGAAGTTGATAATAGGCCCCAGCATGAATAGAGACAATTAAAAGTAAGAAACTGACAACACTCACCTGACCTCGCTCCCTGCCGCTGTCGCTGTCTCTGCTCCCGGTCTTTTTCTTCAGCGGTGTGACGTCACCAGGCCGCGCGGGCAGCGTGATGACACCGCCCGTGCACTCCGGCGCGCACAGAGCCGCATCCTGCCTGCGGCCACAGAGTACTCCGCGGAGCTCTCAGCTCCGCCACCGCATCTCACCGTATGTGCGTCCGGCGGACGCACATACAGTTAGTCCTGCCACCGCTGCCATCGCCAAGGTCCTAAGCCATACATGCCAACTCTCCCGTTTTTGGCGGGGGGGTCCCGCTATTTGGGGTCCCCTCCCGCCCTCCCGGGGGAGTTGGCATTCTTCCCGCCGCCTGCAGGCGGCGGGGGCTCTTTAAATGGCCACGGCGACAGAGTAGCGCTAGTGCGCTACTCTGGCGCCGCCGGTCCATTCTCACAGGCGGGTGAAGCGGCCGCTGTGCCCGCTTCACCCGCCCGGAGTCTCGCTGTGCAGGGAGGAGGCAGGAGGGATCGCTCCCTCCTCCCCCTGTATGTCCGGCGCCGGGTGTGTGCGCCGGACATACAGGTCAGCGGCGCAGGGGAAGTGACGCGCGGCTGCAGGGGAGTGACACGCGGCTGCTCTGACTTCCCCCTGCGCCGCTGTGGAGATCGTCCGGAGCGGCCGTGCTGCAGGAGCCTGGTGAGGTAAGTGGATTTTATTATTTTATTTTTATTAGCTATATGGGGGGGCTCTGCCTGGCAACACCGGGGGCGTTGCCCGGCCATAATGGGGCCACCTACCTGGCAACAGAGGGGGCATCTACCTGGCAACAGAGGGGGCATCTACCTGGCTAACAAAGGGGGCACTACCTGGCAAACAATGGGGGCACTACCTGGCAACAATAGGGGCACCTACCTGGCTAACAAAGTGTTTTTAAGTGACAGGCGACATGCCTGTGTTTACACTGACTCCTGGCAGGGGGCCCCTGAAAAACCATCCGAAAACCCGTGCCGTGGGGACATGCCCTTAGAGGAGAAGTTTAGGTTTGGGACGACCCAAACCCCAATGCTTTAACCCCTTAACGACCTTGGGCGTATCCATACGTCCAGGTCGTTTGGGGGTTCACGCACCTGGACGTATGGATACGTCCTGAGGATCGCGCGAACTCTAAAGCAGAGTTCGCGCGATCGGCGCGGGGTGTCAGCTGTATATTACAGCTGACATCCCGCAGCGTCGGCCCCGACCCCGGATCACTCCGGCGGGGGGGGGGGGGTTAACCCCTTAATTATCGCGACCATCGGGTCGCAATAACTAAGGGAGACGCAGGAGGAGATCGCTCCTCCTGCGTCTCTGTCGGCGGCAGCAGCGCACGGATCCTGCCCTCTGACAGACAGCACGGAGGGCAGAGAATGCCTTCCGGGTTGTCTGTGACGTCACGATGCCCGGCCGTGCCCTGTGGGCATGTCCCGGCATCGTGACTGACAGTTGTCATAGGAACCAGTCATAGCAACAAGCTATGCACTGATTCCTATTGAATGAGAGATCTAAAGATCTCTCATTCAAATCCCCTATGGGGAAATGTAAAAAAAATAACGTGAAAAAGTGAAAAAAAAGTAAAAAAAGTGAAAAACAAGTAAAACACAAACACGAAAAATAAAATAAAAATACGTACACCGCCCTTTTCCCCTTTACAAACGCCAATCGCCCCCCAAAAAGATCAAAAATAAATAAAGTACCCATATTTTGTATCGCCGCGGGCGAAACGACCTGCCCTATAAATCTGTAATGTTAGATAACCCGTACGCTGAACGCCGTAAAAAACAAAAACAAAAAAACAATCACAGAATTAAGATTATTGTTCATCCCGCAGCACATAAAATGGAATAAAAAGCGATCAAAAACTCCAAAAAAGCCAAAGTTGTACCAATTAAAACGTCAGTTCATCCCGCAAAAAAAAAGTCCTTATACAGCTCTGTATACGGAAAAATAAAAAATGTATAGCTCTCAGAAGATAGCGATGCATAAATATTGTTTTACACACTAAAAACACTTTTCTTTTTTTTTTTTTAAAGTGCTTCAACATAAAAAAAAACTATATAAATAGGGTATCGACATAATCGTAGCAACCCAAAGAGTAAAGCTAACTTATCACGGATACTGCACAGTGAGCCCTGTTAAAAATAAAAATAAAAAACACTACTAGGATTGCAGTATTTTCTTCACCCTGGCCTTCAAAAAATGGATTTAAAAGCGATCAAAAAGCCTTGTCCCCCCAAAAATGATACTAATAAAAACGTCAACTCATCTCGCAAAAAACAAGTCCCTACACAGCTCCAAGCACAGAAAAATTTAAAAGTTATGGCTCTCAGACTATGGCGATGCAAAAAGTTTACACCCACATGTAGGGTATTGCCGAACTTGGAAGAAATTGCTTAACAAAGTTTTAGGGTTCTTTTTTCCAGGATTCCTTGTATATATGAAACATTTTAAGCTAAAATTGCAGATTATTGGAAAAACATTTTTTGCATTTTCACAGCCTTATGCTAAAAAAAATTTGTGAATCACCTGTGGGGTCTATACTCTCAATGCCCCTGGATATATATTCCTTAAGGGGTGTAGTTTCTAATATGTGGTCTATTTAGGGGTGTTTATTAAGTTTTAGCACCTTAGGGTGTCCACAAACCTGAAATGGCGCCTAAATAAAATCGTATTGAAAATGAGACCCCAGAGTATAGTAGGTGCTCCTCCTATTCTGGGGCTTATGGTTGAGCCAAATAATGCACTAGGGCCACATATGGGATATCTCTAAAAACGGCAGACCTGGGGGAATTGATATTAAGTTGCATTTACCTAGTCACATTTACCGTATTCCAGTGAATAATGGATAAATATTGAAAATCTGCAAAAAAAGTGAAATTTTGAAATTTCACCTCCACTTTGCTTTAATTTCTGTGAAATATCTAAAGGGTTATCAAACTTCCTAAATAGTGTTGTAAATACGTTAAGGGGTCTAGTTTCTCAGATGGCGTCACTTATGGGGGTATCTAACATGCAGGCCCCTCAAAGCCACGTCAGAACTGGAGTGGTCCCTAAAAAAATGTATATTGCAAATTTTCTTGAAAAAAAAAAAGACATTTAAAAAATGATGCCAACCTATAGTGGACATATGGTAGATGCTAGTTATAAACTATTTTGTGGTGAATAATTATCTGTCTTGCACGCAGAAATTTTGCAACTTTCAAAATCGCAAATTTTTCCAAATTTTCATGAAATTTTGATATTTTTTCACAAACAAACAAGGATTGTATGGATAAAAAATTCTTACTAACTTATAGCACAATGTGTCACGAGAGAAAACAATCTCTGAATCACATGGATAGGTAAAAGTGTCAAAAAGTTATTCTCACATAAATTGACACATGTCAGATTTCAAAAATAGGGCTGGGTCAGGAAGGCCAAAACAGGCTGGGTCCTTAAGGGGTTAAACAAATTCGGTTGAACTAGTCTGGAATTGAACAGGGCCCTTTTCGAGCAACACTAATAATAGTCCTCTGAGCACTCATCAGAAGTCATTGGTTGTAGGGTAAACAGCAATAATGTAATAACAAATTTGTACTGACCACATCTTGTATGCATCTTTTTTAATGTCCTTATTTATAACTGTAGTTTTATAAATTATTAGCTATTAAAACTTTGGAAACTGCTTTGAAACCGTATAATTCTTCATGGAGTTTGTAACTAAAAGCAGTTGGTATACGTGTGTTCACAGGGCTCTTGTCTCAGTTGGTAATAGATTTATGTATCTGACAGGTTTGACGTGCCTTCATGTTTTGGTCTCAGTAGGTTTTTGTCTTAACAGGGCTGTTCAGCAAGTTTATATTTGCTTGAAGATGACTATATTAGCTCAGTCATGTCAGGGATATTTAAGTGATTAAAACTAGAAAAAAAATTAAACATGGCACAAAGTCTCCTATACTGTATTATTTGTAATTGATGGTAAAAGTTATGCGCTGTAGTCTACCATTGTTGCAAGTTATCAGAGGCTCCTAAAGTAGGTAGAAGGGGCATTAGATGAAGCATATTCTCGGTCTCTAATATATCGCTACCCCTGGGCAGGTTCCCGGCCCAGACCAGGCTTATAACTAACGAGGAACTTGTGGTAGCCTACTGCGCTGGCAGAGTTCTGTTTCACTGGTGCGGGTAAACAGATCTCTCCAAGCTGTTCAGGGCTGTGGGTGAGTGGGGTATCCTCTCGCACTCCCTGAGTCTTCCTGTGCCGTGTGAACAGGGGTTAACTGAGAAACCGTGACCAGCTGACCAAGCGCACCACTTGGCAGAGCGCAACATTACGAATACACCCCAAGTCAGGCCGTCAACCCTCGAGTGGGCATGGGTCTCCTGACAACAGCTATTTCGGAAAGCATCATCTCAGGGTGGAGAGCTTGTTGCGCTTGTACATGACTCTCCATTCTGTTATATAGGAGTTCAGAGTGTAGCCATACACACTGCTCCCCTGTACTCGGAAATCCTATAGAACAGCGCAAACTACTCTCCTCTCTAAATAAAGACCTGTTCCGGTGATAGATGCTGGTCCCAGAGGTGGGACCCAAACTTATCAGACTTTGAGGGACATGTATGAATACTGTCTTGGTCTAATGCTTTCCTTGTTACCCATAGCAACCAATCAGAGCCCATAGCAACCAATTAGAGTTCCCCTTTAATTTCATATAGTGCTCTGATTAGTTGCTATGGGCAACAAAGAAAGTCTTAGACGAAGACAGTTTTCATTCATGTCCCCCTTTGATGCTGCAACCTCTCCCACTGCACGATAGGAACATCCCTTCAATGTTTAGGACCTTTTTAAAGAGGTTGTCAGAAAGCAACAACCTCTGTTTATATGCTCTATGTGCAACAGTGGCTCCCACTCTAGCAAACGTTACGTATCCATATATTACATGGATGACCATTCATTTGAATGTTCGTCATGAAATGCTACATTTCAAACGTTATCTCCAGTCTGTACCCAATGGGCCTCATTTATCAAAACTGTCTAATTTCAAGGCTCATAGCAACCGATCAGAACTCGACTTTAATTTTTCCAGAGTAGTTTTAAAAAGGAGAGCTCTGATTGGTTGCTGTGGGTAACAAGGACAGTCTTAGGGTATGTTCACGTGATGTACTGCGGTGCGTACATTATGCACTGCAGTACATTGTGTGTTTCGGGAGATTGCGCTAACACACGCGTACTCCCACGGCGAAGGGCCCCATAGACATGCATTACTCGTGGTGCGTATTCGCCGCAAGTAATTGACATGTCACTTATCTCCCCGCGCGTACAATACAATCGTATTGTACGAGCGGGGAGAGGAGGCGCAATCCATAGTTCTCGATGAGAACTGTGGATTACCGTAATTTCTGCGTGCATCTCACCCATATTAGAGCGCAAATACGTGGCAAAACGCTCCGAAATTACCCTGTGTGAACATACCTTTACTGTTAGATAATGTTGATAACTGAGGCTCAATGTTCCTTGCAATTACACATACGTTTTTATGCATATATTTTAGAATTATACTGTATCTGTTATCCATATTGCACTAGTACCAGCAGGGCCTTCCATCACCTACCCACTGCCGATCAGAACCTGCACACAATGCAAATAAAGGTATTTCCAATTCATTTTATTTTATTATACAATTTATCATACAATGCAGCGTACAATATATTATCATTATTGCTCATACATAGTTAATTCACAGTGAGAAAGCCGTTTCCTCCTGCTTCTGTGTTCCTTTTGTGACTGCTATAACATCAATTGCAGAGATATATTTTTGAGCTTCCTTGACTGCTGTCCGATCTAGGACTCCTCTATTTGCTGCACTGGAATGCAAATTTCCTTCTTTGGCTTCCATAGCAAAAAAAATCTGAAAATCTCCTATCCCCGTCATTGTACTTAGTCCGTGTACTTGGGCTTTTGGTCTTTGATCTTTAATTGGCCCCCATATCTCATGAATAAACCATCTGCTAATGAACTCATCTGTTGCCAATAATCTTTACATTCTATTTTTATGGTGTCTACTGTTTTTGCATTCTACGTCTCATCTTAACCCCTTAAAGGGATTTTCTCAGTACAGGCTTTCGCAGACACGAGCTGTTTCTCTCTGTCTTAGGCCATGTTCACACGGCTTATTTGGATGTGTTTTTGGACGAGGATTTCGGAGCGTTTCCACTCCCAAAACCTCACCCAAAACCTCGCCTGAAACACGCTTCTTCAGAAGAGGTTTTAGAGGCGTTTCTCGGCAAGGTTTTGGATGAGATTTTGGATGAGGTTTTCACCCATACAAATTAATAGCCAGGACAAAAATGCGGCAAATATGCGCCGAAAAAAGCACCTAAAACACGCTTTAAGAATTGACATGAAACTTCTTGTTTAGCGCTTCCAAAGAAGCGTGTAAAAACCTCGTCGTGTGTGAACTAAAACAAGGTTTTATGTAGGAATCAATTAAATCAACTTGGGGTGTTTTGGAAGCATTTTGGACGAGGTTTTGGGTGAGGAAGCGCTCCGAAAACCTAGTCCAAAACCACATCAAAATAAGCCGTGTGAACATGGCCTTACAGCTTCAAATCCAGGTCCGGGTTCCTCCTCCCAGTAGGTCTGTCTTCCCTTACTGAGGAGTGGTGACATCATCGCTTCCCTCCCTGCTCCCTTCTAAGTCATCATCATCATTCTGTATTAGCAGTGGGAGAAAGAGGATGTCACAGCTCCAGGTCCCAACCAGGGCTGAACTTGGGATGGGGCCAAGTCCCCTTGCTGATATGGGCTTCCTGATATTTAGTTAAGCCCTGGTTGGGACATGCCCTCTGTGCTATGATTGACTGCCTTATATTTGTAGTAAAACGAGAAACATGGCAGCAGTGGAAGCCTTCACAAGGCTTCCAACCACCATGTAAACCAATCGGGGCCCTGATTGGAGTGAAGAAAAGTGCAGGGCACCGTTCCCCATTCATTTAGATGCTGCGAGACGTGTCTAAGGGGTTAAACAGCATGGAATGGAGCCGGCTCCATTCCTTGTTATTACCAGTGGGTGTCAGCTGCAATTAGTCACTTTACCTTTGAGTTTATCATTATATTCATGTATTCATGGTGGTTCTTATACTAAACTTCACAAATTTTAATTTTTACCATACATCTTAATTTTCTTGTTCCTTGGAGCTTCTGGTTCTGTGGCACTATCACTCTGACGTCACTTCTGACTGATGTCACTATATACAATAGAGAAGGCAGGGACGATAACAAAACGTTCCTGCCTTCTCCATGTAAAAGCAGCTGCATACTTAGGGCGACATTTATGAAACTCGCCGTGTCGGAGCGCGCCGTTTCGCCTGATTTTAATGTGAAATCTGCGCCTGATTTATGTCGGGGTCGGGGCGCGCTCATACATACTATGTAAAGTCCGCTGCGCCTCGCCAGTGTTTGAGGCGCAGTGCGGGACCGAGGCGCAGTGCGGCGCTGCGCCAAAGATTCGCCACCGGAGGTAGCGCACTCATACATGCGGGGAAAAGTCCGCCGCGCCTCGCCTGTGTGTGCGGCGCAGTGCGGGGACCTAGGCACAGTGCGGTGCTGCGGCAAAGATTCGCCGTCCGAGGAGGTGCACTCATAAATGCGGGGAAAAGTTCCCTGCGCCTCGCCAGTGTTTGGGGCACAGTGCGGGGACATGGGCACAGTGCGGGACTTAGGCGCCGTGCGGGACTGCGCCGAAAATCTGTTCCGATGCGAGACAGGCTGGAAAACAGCGAGAAATCATTCCACATGTCAGTGCGGAGTATGAATCAAAAATCGCCTTTATAAAGGCGGAAAACATTCTCAGGAAAAGAGCTGAAACCTATAAAAAAAAACACATAAAACAAAATCACTTTCCAATATCCTAATTCAAGAATTAGGATATTGTAAATTGCCGGGAAATACAGTAATTCAAATTTGGAAACCTATTCTCATTGGTCGGCATAAACCGGCCAATCAGAATAGGAGCGACAGTGAACCATTAAAACCTATGGGGAAGGATTGACCAATCAGAATCCACGGCGGGACAGTTCAAAATACAGTAAAATGGTGAAAAAAGCTGATTGGCTGAGCTAGCGGGGACTTGGCTAGCTCAGCCAATCAGAATAGGAGCGACAGAGACCGATTAAAACCTATGGAGAACTATTGACCAATCAGAATAGGAGCGACAAAGACCCATTATATCCTATGGAAGAGTTTAGACCAAACAGAATCCACGGCGAGACAGTTCAAAATACAGTAAAAATGCAGAAAAGAGCTGATTGGCTGAGCTAGCGGGGGCTTGGCTAGCTCAGCCAATCAGAATAGGAGCGACAGAGACCCATTAAGACCTATGGAGAAGTATTGACCAATCAGAATAGGAGCGACAGAGACCCATTAAAACCTATGGAGAACTATTGACCAATCACGACAAAGACCCATTATATCCTATGGAGGAGTTTGGACCAATCAAAATCAAAGGCGGGACAGTTCAAAATACAGTAAAAAGACAGAAAAGAGCTGATTGGCTGAGCTAGCGGGTAAAAAAAAAATTTAAATCAATAAAATCATGTTAATTTCTTTATTTTCGTTGCACCCATACTATAGAACCTAGGCTCACGAAAATAAAGAAATACCCCTGATTTTATTGAAGTAATATATAGTTGCTTTACCCCTATATTATTAATCATTGTATATACACATCGGGACAACTTGGGTAGTGTTCTACTTTGATTTCGGCCGTGTACAGTTTGATTTCAGATTGCATTAGACAACCCATAGGAGCGTCGCTCGCTCTCCCATTGGTCCAAATAACGGCGCCTCTTTTAACTTAGCCAATCACAGAGCGCGCTCAGAATTTTCTTTTCCCCATAGAACTCTATGAGAAAGTAGCTCGCGCTCTGATTGGCTAAGCTGGACGAGCCCCCGCCGCTTCAACCAATCAGCTCGTTTCCTGCATTTTTACTGTATTTTGAACTGTCCCGCCTTTGAATATGATTGGTCAATTTTTCTCCATAGGATATAATGGGACATTGTCGCTCCTATTCTGATTGGCTGGTTTATGCCGACCAATGAGAAAAGCTTAAACAATTTGAATTACTGTATTTCCTGGCAATTCTCTCTATTGCAATTCCCTATGTAGTGCCGGTCTCGGCGACAAACGCGTTGTTCGGGTTTTTAACTGCTTTATTTGTAAAGAAAGGTTCGGCTCTTTATCTGATAATGTTTTACATTTTCATTAATACTTCATGCCGCACGGCGCTGAGCGCCAAGATTTCAGAGCACCCATCTCTCCATAGCCTATAATGGGAGAAGTAGCTCGCGCTCTGATTGGCTGAGCTAGCCAAGCCCCCGCTAGCTCAGCCAATCAGCTCTTTTCTGTCTTTTTACTGTATTTTGAACTGTCCCGCCTTTGATTTTGATTGGTCCAAACTCCTCCATAGGATATAATGTGTCTTTGTCGCTCCTATTCTGATTGGTCAATAGTTCTCCATAGGTTTTAATGGGTCTCTGTCGCTCCTATTTTGATTGGCTGAGCTAGCCAAGTCCCCGCTAGCTTAACCAATCAGCTCTTTTCAGCAGTTTTTCTGTATTTTGAACTGTCCCGCTGTGGATTCTGATTGGTCAATCCTTCCCCATAGGTTTTAATGGGTCACTGTCGCTCCTATTCTGATGGCCGGTTTATGCCGACCAATGAGAATAGGTTTCACAATTTAAATTACTGTATTTCCCGGCAATTTACAATATCATAATTCTTGATATTGTGCCGTTCTAGAGTTTTGGAAAGTTTTTTTTTTTTATTATGTTTATTTTTGAGGTTGAGCTCTTTTCTGACACTGTTTTCCGCCTTTATAAAGGCGATTTTTTCAGAATCATACTCCTGCTGCACGGAGCGAAGCGCCGAGATTTCTGTTGCGATCTTCTATCTGCTTCCTCGCATGTTCCGATCCTGCTTCACTTCGCCTCTGCCGGAGCATTTAGACCAAAACAAACCCGGTCTGCCTGTCGGAGCTGCCGAGCGCTGCACTGCGCCTTGCTTTCGCCATCGTACATGCCTCGGAGTTTTCGAGCGCGCCGCGTCCCGCCCCGGAACACCTACCCCGCGCCCACACCGCGCCCACTGCCCGCCCCTTCATGCGGGGTGCAGCTGAAAGTGGCGAACGCTGCGCCTAACACCGCATCCCTGCGTCCGACAGCGGGATTCGGGCTGAGAGGCGCAGTATACGCCAGAAATCGGGCGAAAAGCCCGATCATACATGTCGCCCCTAGTGTTCAGCTACTAACTCTGCAAGCCAGAGTAAGATAGTAATCGCCAGGCGGGCGGAACAGGCGACGGCACTCCACTTGGTGAGCGGTGTCCCGAGCGTCTGCCTGCCTCGTACGCCTCTAGGAATGGCCCTGGTTAAACACCATAAACAAGGTTAATTATTTTTAGGGTATAGAAGGACATAATTTATTAAAGTTTTAAGCTTTAATAAAAAAGGGTACATTGCTTACAAAAATAACGATGAAATAAAATGTCATACAAACATGCAACACAGTTATAAAATAAAAGGGAGAAATTTCATGAAATACCAAACACAGTATAGATTATCTTCTGTTTCCTGCGACAGGGAAGGAAAATTAAGTGCAGCTCAGATGATGACTGAACCACATGCTGTGAACCCAGTTTTTCTGTTGAAAACAAATTTTTATAGTCTTTGCAAATGACTCAGGTTTTAGAGCTGTCCTTCAATTCATTAGGGTAATTTGTTGTCTGTCTCTGACAGACTGGATTAGGTGGCAAAGGGGAATGAAGAGGAATATCTAATTGTATGTGTGCCTTGATTGACCCATTGTAATATATGTTGGGAGGTTTCAAGGTTGGATGACAGATGAGGGTCTGGCCATCCTTTGAAGTAGATAAGACTCCAGAAAAGTCAAAAGTCCCACTTGGAGATAACCTGTCTCCCCTGCCCTCCATAAACGAGGCCTAATGGTTTATGACCAGAATTAATGATTCTTGAATAAACTAATTCATAAATTGTGGAATATACATAAATGATCCGTAGTCACTGGAACATACTGTACATAATGCACTTTCCTATTACACCTGGTACATAACACACTTTCCCATGACAATTAAACTTACTTGTCAGGCTGTGGGTGGGTCTATAGCAGTGATTAACATATCAGCTCTGCTATTCCTAGTTGATCTTGACACAGTGACATGACTACTGGAGGTCTGTAAAGTGTAAAGTACAATATTTTAATTTAATTAAGTAAACAAACTCTGTTGCTAGAGATAAGACTCTGCAGGGACTGACTGAACTGGCTGACTGATTGAAAGTAGCTTGGAGCAATGAGAGATAAGAGAGAGCAGAGAGAGGTGAGAAGAGGTGGTTGGTAACCAGATAAACTTGTGTGCTCTGAGAGGAGATAAAATCTTCTTTGTATCCTGACCAAAGCAAAATTAAAATAACAATGTATTTGGCATTAGTCTTCATTAATTTTCCCTACATGATAGAAGCTAATCATTGTGCGGAGAAAACTAATTTAATCCCTTCCCGACATTTGGCGTACCCCTCACGATTGCGACATGGGGCCAACGGCATATTACAGCTGGTCCCATGCTGCATCACCCGCGGCTGGAGCTCCCTCACCCTTAGCTGTTGCGATCTATCACGATCGCTGCATTGAAGGCAAAGGCAGAAAGAGGGAGCTCCTACTGCCTGTAATTTGAGTAGCAGCGACTCCAGCAACACTGCTGTGTGAGCACCTGACAGCCTGGATGCTTTACTACCAGGCTGTCTGTGACATCACCATGCATTGTGGGCATTGGCGGGCATGGTGAGTGACAGTTGCCATAGAGACCAGTACACAATAGTTCTGCTCTGTATTGACCTCTATTGTTTCAGTTTCAAGGTAAAAACAAAGTTAAACACAAACAAGAAAATAAAAATAAAAATACGCACACCACCCTTTTCCCCGCTACAAATGTCAATTGACCCAAAAAAGATCAAAAATAAAAAAAGTAATCAAATTTGGTGTCAGGATCCAGCGGTGTCAGTATACAACATCAGTCGTCGGTATATGGCAGATCCTCTGGGCCCCTGCGAGCGTAGATGGTGTAACTTGCAGAGTTAGCCGAAGTGCAGGACAGGATACCAGGTGTAGGTATGGATAGCAGGACATCACAGGTGTGGCTATAGGTGGGTAGAGCAGTCCCAGGACAGTAGCGGACTTAGCACAGTGACAGGTAAACAACAGGTACATAGCAGACTGGTGCAGCAGCAGGTGTTCAGCAGATAACGTGTACAGGTAATGGGTCCTGGTAGAGTACTGGTAACACACAGGTAATCAGCAGCGACACAGCATCCAGAGGTCAAGCTCTAAGTGAGAAGACAACAATGAGCTGACACTGGGGTAAAGACAGGAAGTTCCTTATATGCAAACGGAGGTCGAAGGTTAATAGCATGTAATTAGGTACTGTCTCTTTAAATATTCTGACATTGCCACGTGCACGCCCTAGGGGGCACTCGTGCATGCACAGGAAGCTACAAAATGTGAAAAATGACTATTATATTTCTAAGCCCCTTAATGTCATAAAAAATAAAAAGACATTTAAAAATGATGCCATCCTAGAGTGGACATATGGTAGATGCTAGTTATAAACTATTTCAAGTGGAATAACTAACTGTCTTACACGCATATATTTTTGACATTTGAAAATTTTTCATGATATTTTGATATATTTCACAAATAAACAAGGATTGTTTGGCCAACAATTTTTACTAACTTAAAGCTCAATTTTCTCAAGAGAAAACTGTCTCTGAATCACTTGAATAGGTAAAAGTGTCAAACAGTTATTCCCACATAAAGTGACAAACGTCAGATTAGAAAAATGGGGGTCTGTCATGAAGATCAAAATTGGTTGTGGCATTAAGGGATTAAGGCGTCCGAGGTGGTTGCTTGCCCACAGAAATGGCTCTGGTTTCTAGTATGAGATCTTGATTACATACCGTATATACTCGAGTATAAGCCGACCCGAATATAAGCCGAGGTACCTACTTTTGCCTCAAAGAACTGGGAAAACTTATTGACTCGAGTATAAGCCTATGGTGAGAAATGCAGCGGCTACTGGTAAATTTAAAAGTAAAAATAGATACCAATAAAATTACATAGGCAGGTATATATCCCCCATAGGCAGGTATAGGCAGTTTAATGTCCCCCATAGGCAGATATAGGCAAGTATATGTCCCCAATAGCAGGTATAGGCTATTATAGGCAGGCAATTGTCCCCAATATGCAGTTATAGGCATTTATAGGCAGGTAATTGTCCCCAATATGCAGTTATAGGCATTTATAGGCAGGTAATTGTTCCCCCAAGGTGGGCATAGGCAGGTAATTATCCCCTCAAGGCAGGCATAGGCAGGTAATTGTCCCCCCAAGGCAGGCATAGGCAGGTAATTGTCCCCCCAAGGCAGGTAATTGTCCCCCTAGGCAGGCATAGGCAGGTAATTGTCCCCTCAAGGCAGGCATAGGCAGGTAATTGTCCCCCCAAGGCAGGTATAGGCAGGCATAGGCAGGTAATTGTCCCCTCACGGCAGGCATAGGCAGGTAATTGTCCCCCAAGGCAGGCATAGGCAGGTAATTGTCCCTCCAAGGCAGGTAATTGTCCCCCCAAGGCAGGTAATTGTCCCCAAGGCAGGTATAGGCAGGCATAGGCAGGTAATTGTCCCCCCAAGGCAGGTATAGGCAGGCATAGGCAGGTAATTGTCCCCGAAGGCAGGTATAGGCAGGCATAGGCATGAAATTGTCCCCCCCCAAGGCAGGTATAGGCAGGCATAGGTAGGTAATTGTCTCCGAAGGCAGGTATAGGCAGGCATAGGCAGGTAATTGTCCCCCCCCCCCCAGGCAGGTATAGGCAGGTAATTGTCCCCGAAGGCAGGTATAGGCAGGCATAGGCAGGCATAGGCAGGAGATTGTCCCCCCCCCCCCCCCAAGGCAGGTATAGGCAGGTATAGGCAGGCATAGGCAGGTAATTGCCCCCCCCCCCAAGGCAGGTATAGGCAGGCATAGGCAGGTAATTGTCCCCCCCCAAGGCAGGTATAGGCAGGCACAGGCAGGTAATTGTCCCCCCAAGGCAGGCATAGGCATGTAATTGTCCCCCCCAAGGTAGGTATAGGCAGACATAGGCAGGTAATTGTCTCCTCCAAGGCAGGTATTGGCAGACATAGGCAGGTAATTGTCCCCTAAGGCAGGTATAGGTAGGCATAGGCAGGTAATTGTCCCCCTTAAGGCAGGTATAGGTAGGCATAGGCAGGTAATTGTCACCCCCAAGGCAGGTATAGGCAGGCACAGGCAGGTAATTGTCACCCCCAAGGCAGGTATAGGCAGGCATAGGCAGGTAATTGTCAATTGGTTGATTGCTGGCCGCTGACCCTCTATAATGGCTCCACCTCCTACATACCCACCCATATCAGATCCTAATGTCTATTCACTTCGGGTAGTTGAACTGTCACCTCTAGTCCCCATCAATGAACTTCTCTTTTCCAGTCCATTTATATACCTGTATTTTCCTCATCCAACTTTGTCTTCTGTGTCATGGATTATACATTCTGACTAATTTTTAATTTTGAGAAGTTAGTCAAATCCATTGAAACCGGTGTTACACATCTTGATAAAAATCTCACTTCATTCTGACTTGTAATTTCAAAACCCATTCCAGCTTCTCAGCCAGAGATTAAAGCGGTTCAGAAAGTGGACGGGCGCTCAGGCATTTAATTTGTTATTTTAGCTTTTTGCCAGCTGTAAATTTATTCGGGAAACCATTAAATTGGTCGTCCTCCCTCCCTTAATAGTCACCTGACTGAGCAACCTTAAAGCTTATACATGAAACAACAAAGAAGAGGAGATATATTTATTCCAACTGTTGGCGGCAAATGCACCAGAAAGCCGGGCGCAAAGCTATCAAATTCCTCTGTGCTTCAGTAGTTACAAATAGTGAAGACGCTGTTGAAATTTTTGACGCCAGGAGAAATTAGCTTTTCACTGCTAAGTGATTACGGATGACATTTCTCACTGTGTGCACCAGTAAAACTGATACAATGTTTATATTGTGTTCTCTCATGCACAGATAATGACTGTCTTTTGTACTGTGCATGTTTGCTATTTAAATTGCCGACATCAAAATGTGTAGAAGAAAACAGGGGAAAACGAATCAATGTAATTTTTGTTTACTATCAGTCACTGCAAGAATGCGAGGCTTTTTCCCTCTGCTCCGGCTCCTGCCAGTTATTCATACTATCGTTATATTACTGTCACTCACCAGAATAAGACCATATGCTGAGATAAATAATGCAGTCGTTGGCTCTTTATTTTGCAGTTTGGAGTTATTTTGTTTCTTCCTAGTATAATGATATTTAAAGGAGAACTCCATCAGATACATGAAAGGGAACCTGTCAGGTGGTTTATGCTGCCTTATATGAGAGCAGGGTGTAATAGAGGGAGAGGAGCTTAGCTCTGTGATATATAGGGTTATATGGTAGAGGAGAGATGCTGAGCTCTGTGATATATAGGGTTATATGGTAGAGGGGAGAAGCTGAGCTCTGTGATATATAGGGTTATATGATAGAGGAAGAGAAGCTGAGCTCTGTGATATATAGGGTTATATGATAGAGAAGAGGAGCTGAGCTCTGTGATATATAGGGTTATATGATAGAGGGAGAGAAGCTGAGCTCTGTGATATATAGGGTTATATGATAGTGGAGAGAAGCTGAGCTCTGTGATATATAGGGTTATATGATAGAGGAGAGAAGCTGAGCTCTGTGATATATAGGGTTATATGATAGAGGAGAGAAGCTGAGCTCTGTGATATATAGGGTTAAATGGTAGAGGGAGAGACTCTCAGCTCTGGGTTATATAGGGTTATATGATAGAGGAGAGAAGCTGAGCTCTGTGATATATAGGGCTATATGAGAGGAGAGAAGCTGAGCTCTGTGATATATAGGGTTATATGATAGAGGAGAGAAGCTGAGCTCTGTGATATATAGGGTTATGTTAGGTTCTACCTTTTGAAGATCCTCTAGTTGCCGAGTGAAACCCAATTGTTATGGCTCCAGACCCCGGACGCCTGGCCTCCTACCACCTCTATCAGATATAGATACAATACATAAGTATCCACATGAGACAAGGTGTGCGCTGAATCAAAGAAGAAATTTGTATTATTACAGCAGTGAGTTTATATAACCTTGGTTATAAGTCGTGAGTAACATGCGCAGTCAGCCGGAGCACATAGTGAAACTTTTACAGCTTACATTGCAAGGTTAGAGATAACATACACAGCTGAGTTCCGTTACAGTTTCAAGGTCCTGAAGCACAGTTGAGAGTCCTTGAATTGTATCCTTTTGGTGTCAGACAGGAAAAGTTGCTCTTGCTTTAACCCTTAACTTGACAATTCCCCCCTTTTGCACAAATAATACAGTATATTAGTGCCGTACAAACTTCCTTCATCTGTAAAGAGAAAAAACATTAGACACTGCTTCACAATGCCTTTCCTGCACATTCTTTTCCCTGTCTCCTGTCTCCTAGCTTTGCCAACACCAGGGTAGCGAGGATGGGAAGAGGAGTAGTGAGGCTTCACCAGGTTTGAGACGAATCATCCCTATTCAGATGATCCCCCTGTGTAGCTGGACTTTCCAAGCCCTGGTGAGCCCACTAAGCTGCCCCTTCATATTGCTGCAGAAAATTGACTTCTCTCCACACAACTGGATATAATCTTCATTAATATTCAAGCAGCAACATAGACAAGCAGAATAACTAAAAATATTTGTAATACAGTCTGAAATATGCCCATTAGCCAACCCCCTGTCCCTTGAACCAGTTAGCTGGGTTTAGGGCAGAAAAAGTTCCCCCCCACCAAGCAGCTTTGTTTTTTTCGTTTGCTTCGTCATATTTTCTTCTAAACCCCCTTTATCTGATCAAGTTTTAATTTAGCTTGAAGAGTTCCGGTGTTATCTTTATAGTGGCAACAAGTCGAGCCGATGACCTGGCACATACCACCCTGGCTAGTGGCCAAATAGTCTAAGACTATTGTGTGTTGGTTTGTGACCACTATCAATTGATTCTGGGTTGGCACTGTTGTGTTGAGGACTTGCAGAATGTCAAAGTTCTGGCCATCTAAGTAATCAGTTGCCTCTACTAGCTTATCCCAGGTCTGGGCAACCATAAGATATAGCAGTAGAGTACTGGCTATTTTATTCCCAATACTCATTTGTACTATATGGAGTCTTCCATTTGCTCTGGGTGTATTGTCTTTTGCCCTTTTTACCAGCATGTGATTCTGCATGGCTAAGTAATTCGACTGTTTGGGTTTGATTGTAAAAGTGGCAGGAGGTAACCTGGCCAGAGTACAGGTACCCTTTACTCCTACTGGCAACCATTTATAGGCATTTTGCCCACAGATCCAATAGGTTCCGGGTGGGAGGTCCCGAAGTCCTGAATGCTGTAGGACCAATCGATGGGCCAGATCTACAAACCCTGAGACTTTCTTAAGCATACACCAGGAGGGGACTTGCCCCAATGGACTACAATAGCCTGCTGTTGGCTATCCACAGGGTGGGACACCTGGACTATATGCTGCACTTTCATTACATGGCAGATTGCCTGGGATGCTTACACATGTCTCGTTAGCCCCATTTGGGAAATACATATTCCCTTCCCACGATATGTTGTGTAGGTATCATTCTAGCAGGGAGGGTTTAAAGGCATCTGTGGTAGAGGAAGTGGCATTGAAGCTGATCTGGATGCCTTCACTGGGAAATTTTCCCCCCGGGTTTTTTGGCAACTCCCGAGTAATTACGAGATACCCAACTCCCCCCCCCCCCCCCTGTCTGCAAGATACTGCAGATTGTCTATTGCTGCGGTGAGATTACCCTGCCACCAGGGCAGCGATATCCATCCTCTAGGGGAAAATCGGTATGCTGGTGTGCCAGTGCCGAGAGTATTTGGTGTCATTATTGGCTAATTGATCTGAGCAATTAGTCCAATCCCTCATCTCCACCCATGGCACAGGGATCGCCAAAAATGGCATAGATAAGGCCGTGACTGGGGCATGTGTGCGTATCCAGCAATCTGTTTGGTTTATTGCTTTTGCTAGAACCATGTGATGTGCGGTGAGTTTATTTTCCTGAGGTTCATGTATTCCCATTAAAGCAATACTTACCCCGGATAAAGTGTCAATGTCCAGAGGCACCTCAGGCCCGCTTGCAATGGCTTGCATGGACCCATGTTGCTTTCCCTTCTAGCTTGACAGAGGTAGCAGTCATCAACAGGACTTGGTATGGTCCTTCGAACCGGGGTTCCAACGCTTTATGGGAGTGTTTCTTAAGGTACACCTGATCACCTGGCTTCAGCGTGTGAGCTCCATTTTCGGCGTCAGGATCTGGCAAAGAAGAAACCTCTTTTCCATGCACTTCAGTTAGTTGGTTCTGTAATTTTATCACATAACTAGTGAGACTATCACACTCCAATTGGCAAGATTGGGGAAAGTAACCACCTAGTCGTGGGGTGCTCCCAAACAAAATTTCATATGGTGTTAATTTGTGTTTCCCCTGCGGAGTACAGGACAATGGAGTACAGGACAATGGGTAGGCATTCGGGCCAAGTTTTTCCCAGTTCCTGCATTGCCTTTGCCAGCTTCAATTTGATAGTCCCATTTAGCCTTTCCACCTTTCCTGATGACTGGGGATGATGTGGAGTGTGTAGGGCAGATTCAATACCCAGCATCTAGCAGGTATTTTGGAAAACTTCTCCTGTAAAATGGGTACCCCTGTCTGACTCTATGGCCTCAGGGAGTCCAAACCTAGGGACAAGCTCCATTACCAGTTTCTTTGCTGTGGCCCTTGCAGTGGCATGTGCCACTGGGTACACCTCAGGCCATCCTGAAAAAAGATCTACACATACTAAGGCATACTCGTACCTGCCACTTTTTGGCAACTGAATATAGTCGAGTTGCAAACGTTGGAAAGGATATAGAGGTCTGGGTGTATGTTTCATTGGAGTTTTGACTACCTGTCCAGGATTATTTACCTGACAGATGTGACAGTTCCTGCAGTGTAGGACTGCAGCCTGTCTGAAACCGGGGGCCACCCAATTTCCATTTAAGGTGGTGGCCATAGCGTTGGCACTCTGGTGTGTGGGGAGGTGAAGGAGATTTAGGATAGTAGGCTACCATGCCCTTGGTAAACAACATTTTTCTCCTAACTTCCATAATCTGTCCTCTCCTAGCTTTGCTCCCTCCTTTTCCCAACCTTGTTTGTCTTCTTCCCTGGCATTCGCCTGGGCTTCTTTGAGTCTATCTAGAGAGATAGGTTCAGCTGCCATTTTTAACTCACAGGGCATTAACGCTGCTCGTTTGGCTTCTTTATCTGCCCTATCATTTCCCTGTGCCTCCGTGGGTTGTCTGCTTGGTGTGTGCAGCTACCTTTAGTATAGCTACTTCTCTTGGTTTTCTGACAGCTTTGAGTAGCTTCTTAACTGCCTCACCTTGTCGTATTGGTGTCCCTGCTGCTGTAAGGAAACCTCTGGCTGCCCTAATTGTCCCAAAGTCATGAATTACCCCATATGTATAGGCAAAATCAGTGTGAATATTTACAGTTTTACCCTCTGCTAATTCTAGCGCTTTTGTGAGGGCCACCAATTCAGCTTCTTGGGCTGATATGCATGCAGGCAATGGTTCTGCAATTATGGTGTCATGGAGAGTGACTACTGCATACCCTGTGTGAAATTTGCCTTTCTCATCAGCCTAGCGGCTCCCATCCACAAAATTTCAAAGTCAGGATTCTGTAATGCAGCAGTATGTACGTTTGGGAGTGGGGCACATTCTGTTTCAATGAGTTTTGTACAGTCATGATCAAAGATTTTCTCACTGAGTTCCCCTTCTCCCCCCCCTTCTGAATCCAAGAATAATAAGAGTTCTGCAAGATTCAGAGAAGTAGCCTTTTGGAATTTTAATTGTGGGGGCATCAGAATTTGTGCACTGTAGCTTGACCTGCTGTGCTGCCGAGAGATTTTTTCATCTGGACCTGATTTAATACGGAAGTAATGTCATGAGTGGTAATGATGGTAAGTGGGTATCTAAGGCTTTTTTCTGTTGCCTTTAGCAGCATTAGGGGAAACCGCTGCTACTGCTCTGACGCAGGTGGGGGCAGCCTTTGCTACGGGTCTAGCTGTGCTGAATAATATCCCAAAGGACGATTGTTTGTGATTCCTCTTTGGCTGAGTACAGCGTGGCGGGGTCCCTGCAGCTCTGCCACAAAGAGGAAAAATTGTTCGTCATAATCAGGGATTTAAGAGCGGGTGCCTGCAGAATAGCTTGTTTTCACAGAGTAAAGGACTCTTTTGCTTATGTGGTCAGGCAGAATGGTGTCTGCTTTGTGCATTCAAACATATGCTGCATAAGGCTACTTGCGTGGGGTATCCATTGTCTGCAATATGATACCAATCCCAAAAATGCTCGCAACTGCTTGAGAGTGGATGGCAGTGTGGTATATGCAATGGCCTGTTGTCTCTCTGCTGCCAGGTGCATTTTTCCATCACACAGGCAATGGCCCAAAAACACTACTCTGTCTTTGCAAAATTGAAGTTTATCCTTGCTGACCTTGCAGCCATTTTGGGCCAGGAATATGAGCAAATTGAGTGAGACTTGTTGGCAGTCTACTCTAGTGGGACAGCAGAGAAGTATATCGTCAACATACAGCAGCAAGGCACATCCTTGTGGGACGTCCCAGCGTTCAAGCACGGAACTCATAGCTCTGCTATACATAGTGGGCGAGTGTACCATACCCTGTGGCAAACGAGTCTATGCATATTGTTTTTGTTTGTGTTTAAATGCAAATAGAGGGACACACTCAGGGTCCAGTAATACCCAAAAAAATGCATTCGCCAAATCCACAACCGTATAAAACGTGGACCTGCTAGGGACCTGGATTAATAAAGTGTGTGGATTGGGGACCACTGGAATCATTGGGGTTAGGATTGCATTTATAGCCCTGAGGTCGTGTACCATGCGGTATTGGACCTTCTCGTGTTTTGCCACCTGCTTCTTTTTCACAGGATACAGAGATGTATTGGCTGGTGAGGAGATTTCGATCAATACCCCTGCCGCTAGGAATTCAGTGATCTCTTCTGATATGGCTGCCTCTTGCTGCGCATTTAGTGGGTCTAAGTTGGAGTAACTGCAGATTTTCTATTGATGTGGTGAGATTGGTGAGTATCTAAGTTGGAGTAACTGACACCGTGGTTTTACTGTAACTTTAACAGGTGGCACAGGTAGACATCCTATGTCTGTTTTGGATTTTGCCCATAGGACAGTTGGGACGCTCTGTAAATAAGATTTTTTCTCACTAGTCCATACAACTGCCACTTCCGGAATTTCCTGCTCAAATGACACAATACAACATAGAGCTTCCTCATAAATTGGATCTGAAGGGATTTTTAAAGTTACGGTGCCATCTGGATGGTATTTGATATTAGCTTGTAGTGTGGTCAAAATATCTGCACCCAACAAAGTTCTGTCTGCCCCATCTGAAATCAAAAACCGTGATAAAAATGTTTTGGGGGCCAATTTTTACTTTTAGGGGTTTCACTGAGTGGTAATTCTTTATTAATCCACCTATACCCCGGATACACAACAGAATCTGTAGATACTAAACTCTCGGGTATAAACTTTTTGTTGATGACGGACCTAGAGGCTCCAGTGTCCACCAGAGGTCTATGAGTGGCACCCTGTATGGTTATAGGGACATAGAGTGCTGGGCCTGGACCACTGCCTGTCCCCTTCAGTGCTGCTAGTCAGTCCTGTTCAGGACTCTCCTGCCTCTCCTTTTCTCTCTCATCATCTCTCTTTTTCTTTCTACAGTCACGTTTCATGTGGCCCTTGTTTCCGCAATAGAAACAGGTTGGGGCCCCTCGTCTTGGTCTACCTCCTGTATTCCCCTCGACTTGCACTTGTGCAACCTTCACTTTCTTATCCTTCATATCCATTTCTACTCCTCTTGCCCTTTCCAACAGAGTGGTTGCATCTTCTGTGGATCTCCCAAACGGACAACATAATTTAAGTTTATCTGCACTCGGGGTTCATTCCATCTAGGAACGTCCTTATCATTTTCTCTCCTTACTGGGCCAGTGGCAATGTCATGTCCCTCATCTCTCATGCCCTCCTGAATTCTAAACCAAAATTCATTCACAGTCTTATCCTGTCTCTGCTGCCCTGGGACTGTAGTTCCCTTGGTTGTCTGTTCTCCCTGGCAGAATATTGCCAACCTTTGACAAAACGTTACGATGCCTCAGTTCTTATGTCTGCTGGGGTATGAGGCTGGAGTTCCTGTTCTAATCTTGAATGTGTCTCTGGGGTCATTTTAAGTCTACACAGTCCTGCTATGTCTACCCATGCTGCTCTGTAGGTACCCTGTAACTGAGTCATATAGCGGCTGAAACTCAGAGGGTGGGTACCTGGGTTGGGGGCCACTTTGCAAGTATACCATCTGTTCGGCAGATGCCCATGTTTTGGGAAATCTCATACGCCCTCAGCTCGAGTCTCCCCTTTGGGCATTCGGACTATTTTGGGTCCAACAGGATCTGTTATTAATGCTCGCCTCTCTACTACTGCCTGAGTGGCTCTGCTTGTTGTCCTGGTCGAGGTGCCCCGCATGCTAAACATGTATCTCTCCAGTCTGGGTTCTGTTGACCGCAACGAGTGCAGGTCCACACCCGGGTTTCTATGCTGCTGGAGGCGACATTTGGGTATGGGGGTGGTGTCTGATCTTCTTTAATTTCAGGGGCACTGGCTATCATATTGTCGGATGGTTTTTATACATGATCCACCATCCATTGACTGAACTGTCATACACCCAACTCTGGTTCAAAAGCAGTTTCAGATAGTTGGAGCAGACATTCAACTTGGTGCTCCCATCCTCTATCTTTTATCCAAAACCCTTTCTGGTTTCTAACACTCTTTGCCATGCCTTTGGGTTAACTGACTCTGTCCGGGTGACTCCGAATGAATTTTTGGATTCGGCTCAACTCTTTGACTGCTTCCTTGCCATGATAACATAGATGGAGGTGATTTAAACTCTGAGGGCCTCCGGTAGGTTTTGACTTTGCCTGTCCCATGATCCCTTCTCGTCCGCTCCGATCCCCTAGTTGGACGTTCCAATCAACAGATCCTCTGGATCCTTCCGGTATCTAATTGGTGTCCTATCATCTGGGGAGCTAGGATCGAGAATACTTGGTTCGATCCGGACTGCACATGCAAGTATATCCTCCAAGCAATATATAATGCTACTAGGGTGATTTCCTGTTATAGTCAAAATCTCATACCACATTCCGGAACCCACGCAAATCCTAAGTTATTTTTAACGTATCCTTATTCCCGTTTATCTGGCCCACCTTTCGAATCGTGTCCCCCGACTAATAGTCAGGCTCATACAAAACAAGCCTAAAGACAGGATGGAATCGACACCCCAGAACCTTCAGTCCTTAATCCTGACCCTTATTTTCTTAGTCCCGACACAGACTGGCCACTTAGTTTGTCACATGACCGCGGTTAAGCATAAGATCATGCCCCTCCTTTCAGAGCGCAGACACGTCTTCGTTCGGCAATCCCCCTTTCCCTAATTTAACAAACAAAAAGACAAACCTTATGATTTCATACCATTCATACTTTCACACAGCAAGTAGGTCAAGGTTCTTTGTTCTGCAAGGGGACCCACTACATAGGTATACCTCTCCTTTTTATCCCCGGGCTCGGACCAATGGGACATAGACTCGGGAAGAAGGAGTAAATAAGAGCTTAATAAATAAATGCTCTTACCTGGCCAGTTTTTTGCCGTGCATTCCTTCGGTCAGATCCCTGCGTTGCTTCGAGATCCAAGGATTATGGGTGATACCCAATAGGTGTGGCTCCCTGTTCGGGGCGCCAGCTGATAGGTTCTTCCTTTTGGAAATCCTCTAGTTGCTGAGTGAAACCCAATTGTTATGGCTCCAGACCCCGGACGCCTAGGCCTCCTACCATCTCTATCAGATATAGATACAATAAGTAAGTATCCACATGAGACAAGGTGTGCGCTTGATCAAAGAAGAATTTTTACTTATTACAGCAGTAAGTTTATATAACCTTGGCTATAAGTCGTGAGTGACATGCGCAGTCAGCCGGAGCACATAGTGAAACTTTTACAGCTGACATTGCAAGGTTAGAGATAACATACACCACTGAGTTCTGTTACAGTTTCAAGGTCCTGAAGCGCAGACGAGAGTCCTTGAATTGTATCTTGGTGTCGGACAGGAAAAGTTGCTCTTGCTGTAACCCTTAACTTGACAGTTATATGATAGAGGAGAGAAGCTGAGCTCTATGATATATAGGGTTATATGATAGAGGGAGAGAAGCTGAGCTCTGTGATATATAGGGTTATATGATAGAGGAGCTGAGCTCTGTAATATATAGGGTTATATGACAGAGAAGAGAAGGTGAGCTCTGTGATATATAGGGCTATATTATAAAACAAAATTGCTCCTATAGTGCAGCAACAAAGTGGAGATGCCAGTTCAAGCGCTTGGAACTGATTCCCTTTTTTCAAAAGAAATAAATCCCTTAATGGGTATAGGGAAAAAAAATTATTTGAGTATCCCAGATGATATAAAAGGGATAATTTATTCTTGGAATATAAAACAACTCTCTACGCGTTTCGCATATATTCTCATATGCTTCCTCATAGGGTTATATGATATAGGAGAGAAGCTAAACTCTATGATATATATAGGGTTATATGATAGAGGAGAGAAGCTGAGCTCTGTGATATATAGGGTTATATGATAGAGGAGAGAAGCTGAGCTCTGTGATATATAGGGTTATATGAAAGAGGTGAGAAGCTGAGCTCTGTGATATATAGGGTTATATGATAGAGAAGAGAATGTGAGCTCTATGATATATAGGGTTATATGATAGAGGAGAGAAGCTGAGCTCTGTTTAATATAGGTTTATTGTAACAATTTTACAAAAGGGCTTTATTGTAGGAAAACAAACACAGGAAATTGCAAACAGTCCAAGGAAATATGTGAAATGGGGTGAATCCAAGGGGCTGTGAGGGAAACCCGAGAAACTGAGGACTTGAATCAGGAGAAACACCAGAGGAACTGCAGAAGGGAACATGGAGCAGGAATACATAAATAGATGCCCAGCATGCACAGCACAATCTCAGACCCTGAGTGAAACAAATTGCAGGGCTAAATAGTTCCCCCAGGGAAGGTGATGGACAGCAGCTGTGATTGCTGAAGACAGGTACTTATCTGTTGTCCTGCTGGACAGCACAGAAAACACTGGAACAGCTACAGCACCGCAGTTCCTGTGTCAAAGGGCATGTTGTGGTTAAGAAAGCGTCACAATGCTTGGCGGATTGTGGCAGTACCCCATCTTTTATGAGTGGTCTTTGGACCCTCAACATGCACAGTGGATTCAGGACCAGGAGATTTGACAGACACCATGGGCGGCATGTATGAACGGGGCTGTGCCAGAAGTCTGGAGTGTTTTCAGACCGACATCAGGTGCACCGCCTTCGCAATAGTTAAAAGCCTCCCGTACGCCAGTATCAGGCACATTACAGAACTCCCACGGCACATTGCAATGCGCCAAATTTTGGGGGGATGCAGGAGGTGGGGCGCACTAGAACCGTACGAAGCTATAGATTTATAGCTTTGTTACGGCTTTTCTAGATGCATTACTGATAGAACAGATAAACCACTTTCAAAGTGGTTTTCCTGAGCCAGAAATGTCGTACAAGTGCTAGAGTGTGCCTGATTTATGACCCGCAGTAGAGTAGGTTTATAAATCAGGCACATTCTATACTAATATTATGAGCATGAAAATTTATGTTTAAATGCCAAAATTCATACATACCACCCCAGGAGCGGCAGATTCCGGACCAGGAAGCATGACGCCAGGAGCAGCGGATTTCATACCAGGAGGCATGTCGACAGGAGTGTCACCAGGAGCATCAGATTCCAGACCGGAAAACCTGACCCCATGAGCAGTGGATTCCGGAACAGAAAGTGTGAAACCAGGAGCAGTAAATTCCGGACTAGGAGGCGTGGCGCCAGGAGTGTCACCCAGAGCGGCAGATTCCAGACCTGTAGACATGACATCTGGAATGTCACTAGGAGTGGCAGATACTGGATCAGGAGAAAATTTTTTTGGTGCAGCCATCTTGAAGGCCTCAGTTGTCAACACTAAGACATTCAGCCAGGTTAAACAAGTCAGCAGCCAAAACCTGGGAAGCTGAGCTCTGTGATATATAGGGTTATATGAAAGAGGAGAGAAGCTGAGCTCTGTGATATATAGGGTTATATGATAGAGGAGAGGAGCTGATCTATGTGATATATAGGGTTATATGATAGAGGAGAGGAGAGGAGCTGATCTCTGTGATATATAGGGTTATATGATAGATGAGAGGAGCTGAGATCTGTGATATATAGGGTTATATAATAGAGGAGAGAAGCTGAGCTCTGTGATATATAGGGTTATATGATAGAGGAGAGAAGCTGAGCTCTGTGATATATAGGGTTATATGATAGAGGAGAGGAGCTGAGCTCTGTGATATATAGGGTTATATAATAGAGGAGAGAAGCTGAGCTCTGTGATATATAGGGTTATATGATAGAGGAGAGGAGCTGAGCTCTGGGATATATAGGGTTATATGATATATAGGGTTATATGATAGAGGAAAGAAGCTGAGCTCTGTGATATATAGGGTTATATGATAGAGGAGAGGAGCTGAGCTCTGTGATATATAGGGTTATATGATAGAGGAAAGAAGCTGAGCTCTGTGATATATAGGGTTATATGATAGAGGAAAGAAGCTGAGCTCGGTGAAATATAGGGGTATATGATAGAGTAGAGGAGCTGAGCTCTGTGAAATATAGGGTTATATGAGGAGAAAAACATTATGCTGCCACCAATAGGCTACGCAGTGGGGATGTTGTGATCAGGGTGATGTGCAGTGTTGGTTTTCTTCCACACACATTTGGCATTTAGGCTAAAAAGTTACATTTTGGTCTCATCTGTCTTTAATAAGCTCCTGGTAGCCCAATAAAATATAAACTATAGTCACCTTACCCCACTCCTTTTCACCTCTGGGTTTTTTCTGGTCTTCTTTTTACTTCCTGCTATTTTCTAATGAGGTTGTCATTTATGGCATTATCAGTCATGTGTCTTTGCTTACATCAACATTCAGAGCTGATCACTTCTGAACGGTGATGTAAGGAAAGTGGCACATGATTGCTGTAGCCTATTAGCAGCCACAGCAATGGTGTCCGAAGTGGGAAGTAGCAGAAAATAAGCAGGGACTGGAAAGACTTAGCGCTAAAATGGAGGAATGGATATGGTGAGTATGCAATGAGTTGGAAAATCCTAAACAATAATAAAATACATTTAAGTTTTTGGCAGCAATCTTAAAAAATGAGGAACAGTTCAGAGGGTCTGAACTGTTCCTCATTTTTTAACATTACTGCCAAAATCTTAAATGTATTTTATTGATATTTTATGTGACAGAGCAACACAAGTACACTGACAAGTGAAAAGGTAACAATGTATTGAACTTTTGAATTTCAGGCTCCATATCTCACCTTCCACTACAGCTTTGAACGTGAGACTACCATCATTTTATAGACAATTATCTTAGCTATCGCATACATAATTATGACTTGCAACTTATCATGTAACTGCATTGTTACTGTTTTGCTCCTGGTGGTGGGACAATCTATTTCTTCTTGTATACTACAAATTACAACCTGTTCTCACATTCGCTAATAGCTCAGTGTGTTATTAGGCTGATTCCCAAGCGAAAGGTCACTGGTTCGAGAAGAAGCCATGAACAAGATTTCCTAAGAAAAGAGACACAGCTTCATCCAACTCATCAATAGCGTCTCTTGGCCAAGAAAATTGCCAAACTGCATCATGTGAGACCATGACAGCTGGAAGAATATGAAATGAAGTCTGTCCATTCATTCCAAAACCAAGAGGTGGACATCACATCACAAGGTCTATTAATTCTAACACATCAAACATGGCAGTAGAGGTTCCTCATATGCATCTTAATAGTAAGATCACAGATGTTGATGCAAGCACTGCGGAACAAGCTTATTACACAAGTCTGGGATGGTGACCTGAAAAAAGGTGAAAAAACCTAGACATTAATATCATTATAAGAAGCGTTGGCTCGACTTTGCAAAAAGGTTGTAAAAGTGGACAGTAGAAGATTGGAAACAGGTAAACTAAAGCGATGAGACAAAAGATGCCATACTCCAAGATGGTTGTTTCTAAAGTGATGGTAGTCTCATGTTCAAAGCTGTAGCAGATGGAGAGATATGAATGTCAAAAGTTCAGAACATTGATACCCTTTTGCTTGTCAGTGTATTTGTGAAGTGTAAAGAAAATTATTTGTCACATTTTTGCCCCTTGTATGCTAATACCCCTAAATAAAATCCAGTGTGACCAATTGCCTTTAGAAGTGAACAAATTAGTAAATAGAGTACATCTGCATGTACTTTGTTCACAGTATAACTACAGCTTTTTTTTGTGAAGGCCGCAGAGATTTTCTAGAGAACATTAGTGAACAAACAGCATCATGTAAACCCAGGAACACACCAGACAGTTCAGTTGTGGGAAAGTTTATTGCAGGGTGGGATTTTGAAAAAGTAGCCCAAGCTCTGAACATCTTACGCAGCACTGCTCAATTCATCATCTGTAAATGGAAGCAGTATGGCCAAACTGCTAACCTACCAAGACGTGGCCTGGACAAGGAGAGCACTAATCAGAGAAGCAGCCAAGAGACCTAAGGTCACTCTGGAGAAGCTGCAGACGAGAAGGTCCCATTGCAAGTGGAAAACAGTTCAAGATGTATAAGGATTTTTGCAAAACACTGTAGCTTTTTAAAAAATTTTATTTATTTTATTTTTCACCTGCCTTTGTAGCAGTAAGTCTGAATTGTTTTCTTTGATTTTAGCTAAATAATGTCCAATTTTTTGTGAGTTTTTATAACTTACTATAAAGTTAGTCTAGGGACCCACAGGACACAGAACCCTTAATGTGGGTTGCGAGCTTGCATTATTTTGGCCAAAATATCAACTAATACCTCATGTTTGATATTTTTTCAGGATGCAGTTTGGCCCTGTGGTACTAGGGAGCAGGGATTGTCAGTATTTTCTGTTGGGCACTTGGAGTATGCTGGGCAACCTGTGTGATTGAATAGTATATCGCTAATAGGCTGTAAGCCAGTATGGTGCTCTACATGTATCTGTATGACTGGTACCCTATAGACGCCTTATGTGTGTGAGGGTATAATATGTAGGAAAGAGAAAAAAAGAGAGGTGGCGCTCCTTGTGAAAGCACGTCTACATAATTTAGACAGGCACAAAAAAATATATCGTGAAGTGCTCACTTGGTGGTGTTGGGCGACTTAACATAGAGGCACAACACTTGTAATCGTTTGGGGGGGCTTTCACCGAGCCTCGGAAACAGCAGCCAACAAGGTCCTTTCCTCTGGGGCCAAAATCGGGCGACGGGCATACAATGGTAAACAGCAAAAAACAAACAGTGGACCGGGCGCTCGTTTCAATGGAAAAAGCCCTCGTGATGAAACGACATTAGATAAAGGCTAAATTTATTCCATAAAAAGATCAAGGGAATTACACCTTGACAATATAAGTAACATATATAACACGTTTTGTGACTAGATGGCAATGTTACATCAACGGAAAACAGATACATCTCAATTACTTAAATAGAAACATAGGTTACGATTGGTGGAAGATTAAACCAATCAAGGATAGCATTACATATGCAATAAGACACTTCACATGGCAGAAACCAATCAATGAATTAAAAAGTAGCAAGTAAGAATAAAGATTAAATACCATTGGATAAACAGAATGGAGGGAAATTCGTTTCAGCCAATGGAATAGAGAACTCCTCGTGTTCCATTGACTTCTATAGAGAACGAAACAACCAATTACCGGAGATCATCGGATTCCCGAGGTGAAATGACCGGAAAAAACCCTTATTGGTTCAAGAAAAGGGGAGCAATAGATGAAACTACTAATGAGAAACCTAGCTATTGTGTCCTGTGTTGATCTACAAAAGAAACGGGCACTGTTTATATCTATAACTAATTGTATATTCAGGATAATTATGAGTTCATCTATATACGTAGAGATTTCGCTTGGGTGGGTTGTGATCTATAATGTTAAAAAAGAAAAAACCTAATGTCCTGAGCAAGAAAAACAACCCTTGTATGATATATATGGAAGAAGTACCAAATAAAAAATAACCAATATAATAAATATCAGACTAAAGTGTGAAATTTTCTTTTCTCTATTTAAAGGATAGAATGATTACTAATAAAAGTAAAAAATAATTAGTGATAAATATACAAAGTGCAAATGGTCTATAAACCTTACAATGTAAAGTTGTGTGTATTGTATATAGTCCATACTGAAGTAATAAAATATATGTAGTGTAAAATATGTGCCAAAGATACTAAGAATATATGTGCCAATTTAGATATGTGTGAAATGAAATTAAAATATTGGGGAATTGTTCAGATTCTTAATAAATGAGTTCCACCGCATTTGAACTAGATTTTATTTATTCTCATCCATCTTTTAAAGAACATGTTTTGTTGTACAAGAGGTACATAGATGACCTCTTTTTTATCTGGACAGGTCCCCAGGAATTAATGGAATCTTTTATTTCTGACCTTAACAATAATAATTGGGGCGTCAATTTTACATCGCATAATGATTTCTTCAAAATTGAATTTTTAGACATTGCGATTTTTTACGATAGGGGAGTTTTTACTACAGCTACGTTTTTTTAAAAAAGTTGATATTAACAGTTATATACATTTTAGTAGTGTCCATTATAAGCCATGGATCACTAACATACCGTATGGCCAGTACAAAAGGATACGCAAGAACTGTTCTGATGATAACACATGTAAGAAACAGACTGAATTTGTAAGAGGACGTTTTTTAGTAAAAGGTTATCCTTTGAAATTATTAAAAGATGCGGAAAATAAGATAGCACCCTTACAACAAAAGGTCTGCTTATCATATAAAAATGTGGGAAATGAACACGTAATTCCAAGGAACAAAAATAAATATCCAAATTCTTCTGAAATCCGCAAGAACTTTTCTTTAATAACTCAATATAGTTCATCCCACACACAGATAAAACGTATACTACATAAATACTGGCATATAATACAAAAGGATCCATTCTTACAGCAAACACTGCCTGAACATCCCAACCTAATTTTTAAAAGAGCACCTAACATTAAGAACATGGTTGCCCCAAGTTTAGTCCGAGGCCCGAATGAGGGGAAAATTAGCATCACCCAAAATGTGTGTGGGCAGCAGCCAATGTGGAACCAGTTCTTGCTATTGTTGTGCTTCAGTTGTCACTGCCACACATTTTACCTCCAACACCACTGGGATTTCTTACAAGATGAAATGGAACTTTAATTGTAAAAGCAAATTCGTTATTTACCTAATAGAGTGCGAATGAAGGCTTCAATATGTGGGTAGAACCACACGCCCATTACATCTATGTTTGAATGGGCACAGATCGTGCATAAAGAAGGGTGATGTGCAACAAAGCGTGACCAAACATTTTAAGGAGTACCATTGCCAGGATTCTACAAAGCTAAAAGTCCAACTAATTAACCATATAACATGGGAGACAAACAATAGATTTCAGTTACTACAAAAAAAAGTTTTCGGGATGTTAACATTACAGACTGTGAACCCTAAAGGTGGAACTCATTTATTAACCCCTTAAGAACCAACAAGTTTTGGCCTTACTGACACAGCCTTATTTTTGAAATCTGACATGTGTCACTTTATGTGAGAATAACTTTTTGACACTTTTACCTATCCATGTGATTCAGAGATTGTTTTCTCGTGACACACTGTTCTTTAAGTTAGTAAGAAATTTTTATCCATGCAATCCTTTTTTGTTTGTGAAAAATATAAAAATTTCATGAAAATTTGGATAAATTTGTGATTTTGAAAGTTCCAAAATTTCTGCGTGCAAGACAGATAATTATTCACCACAAAACAATTTATAACTAGCATATGCGATATGTCCACTATAGGTTGGCATCATTTTTTAAATGTCCTTTTTCTATGACATTAGAGGGCTTAGAAACATTGTAGTAATTTCTCACATTTTCAAGAAAATTTGCAATATACATTTTTTTACAGACCACTCCAGTTCTGATGTGGCTTTGAGGGGCCTGTATGTTAGATACCCCCATAAATGATACCATCTAAGAAACTAGACCCCTTAAAGTATTTACAACAGTGTTTAGGAAGTTTGATAACCCTTTAGGTATTTCAAAGAAATTAAAGCAAAGTGGAGGTGAAATTTCAAAATTTCACTATTTTTGCAGATTTTCAATATTTATCCATTATTCACTGGAATACGGTAAATGTGACTAGGTAAATGCAATGTAATATAAATTCCCCCAGGTCTGCTGTTTTTAGCGATATCCCGTATGTGGCCCTAGTGCATTATTTGGCTCAACCACAAGCCCCAGAATAGGAGGAGCACCTACTGAACTCTGGGGGTCTCATTTTCAATGCGATTTTATTTAGGCGCCATTTCAGGTTTGAGGACGCCCTAAGGTGCAAAAACTTAATAAACACCTCTAAAAAGACCCCATTATTGGAAACTACACCCCTTAAGGTATATATACAGGTGTGTAGTGAGTATATTGACTCCACAGGTGATTTACACACTTTTTTTAGCATTAGGCTGTGAAAATTAAAAAAAAATTTTTTTACAATAATCTGCAATTTTAGCTTAAAATGTTTCATATTTACAAGGAATCCTGGAAAAAAGAACCCCAAATCTTTGTTAAACAATTTCTTCCAAGTTCGGCAATACCCTACATGTGGGTGTAAACTGCTGTTTGGGCGCATGGAAGGGCGTACAAGGGAGGGAGCGCTATTTGGCTTTTGGAATGCAGATTTTGGTGGGGCCATGTCGCATTTGCAAAGCCACCAAAGAACCAGAACAGGTGAAATCTTCCAGAAGTCGCCCCATTTTAGATTCAACACCCCTCAGGGATCTCATCTAGGGGTGTACTTCGCATTTTGGGTGCACAGGTGTTCTATCGTTTTTTTTTTTAGCATTGGGCCATGAAAATGGTGGGGGGGGGGAAACGCAGTTCGGCCATTGTTTTTTGGGCTTCAATTTTACAGCGTTCGCCGTGCAGTGTAAAAGATGTGATAACTTTTTATATATTTTATATAGTTTTTTATGGTTTATTACTTTTACACAATAGAAATAGGTCTATAAAAAATAGCGTTTTTATGTTGTCCTATTCTGACAGTCATAACTTTTTTATTTTGCTGTGTGCAGAGCTGTGTAGGGCCTTGTTTTTGGCGAGGTGAATTGATGCTTTTATTGGTACCATTATGGGGTGCATACGACACTTTGTTCACTTTTTATTAAGGTTTATGTGAGGTGTTTTGAACAAAATACAGCAATCCTGGTAGTGTTTTTAATTTTAGTTTTTATAGCGGTCACTCTGCATTAGATATGACATGCTAGCTTTACTCAGCAGGTCGATACGATTACGGCGATACCAAATTTGTAATTTTTTTTATTTTTTTACTGCTTTTATACAATAAAAACACTTTTATTCAAACAGGAAAACACATTTTTGTATCGCCATAGTCTGAGAGCCATAACTTTTTTATTTTTCTGTGTTCGGAGCTGTGTACAGGCTTGTTTTTTTGTGGGATGAGTTGACGTTTTTATTGGTATCGTTTTTGGGGGGACAAGACTTTTTGATCAGTTTTAAATCCGTTTTTTGGAAGGCAGAATGAAGAAAATACTGCAATCCTTCAGGATTCCCCCTGAAGAAGCCATAGGCGAAACGTGCATCGGGGCGTGCTGCTCCCCTCCATACACTGGGTGACACCTGGCTAAGTATGTACTATGCTTTAAGATATTGTACCATTTATATTTGACCTCAGCCTTTTCCTCTGATATATAGGTGTGTCCACTTTCCCTGCTGTTTTTGGAGGGTTGTAGCAGCATTTTGTTTAGTGGTGTGTTTGTATTCTTTTTTATACTCACATTTGTGTATTTTTATGGAGTTTTTCTCAATAAAATGTATATATTTTTTTACCATTTATGGCTCAGTTTTGGTGTTTTGCATTTTGATTGCCATATGGTGCTTTGTTGTTTAGAGTGGTAGCCCTTATAATTTTTGTAGGTTATTTATTGTTTTTAGTGCTAGTAGAGTGCTGCTGGTATTTTATTGTGCTTGTACAGGGAAGAGGGTGGATGGGGGGATCAGGCAAGGAAGGAGTAAAGAGGTCACTCACCTCCCTCTGCTGCCTCCATAGCTAGGCTGAACAGTCCAGCTGAGGTGGCAAGGCGATGCCTCTGCAGCCAGTGACATCAGGGGAGAATCTTATGAACCTGTCCCAGCACCACTGTTCCTCTACACTTGCCGGCTGTCACAACGAGAGTTTGTGACAGCCGGCCAGTGACTGTCTGCAGCCCCAGTTTATGCATCCCATGGATGCACAAATAGTGAACTGCATATGCCCTGGATCCCCGGGACATCCCAAAAATCAGGATTTCTCCCAGCTGTCCCGGGACAGCGGAACATCAGTCCCAAATCGGGATGGTTGCCAGGTGTGTGGGTGCAGTGTCTGTATTCATTTGTTAAAGTAAATCTGCAAGTGTGTTGGTTTGTGTATATACACACTACTCACAAAAAGTTAAGGATATTTTGGCTTTTGATTGATATTTCAGGATGAGCATAACATTTCCTGAATTTTTTTTAAATGAACTAAATGAGCCCATCTCAACTTTAGAATGAACATGTCCAACTGTTCATTGTTTTAGTACTTTTTGTACAACTTGCTGATCTCTAACAGGGCTTAATGGCAAAATTCAAACCAGGAGTTTTATCCCTGAATCGCCCAATAAATATAGGGGATCAATTTGAATTAGGATTCAAGCAGCTCATCATGCTGTTCACATTTTGCCATCATGAGACCAAGACAAGACTTTAAAATTGATCAACAGTACCTCGCCATTGCAAGGCTTCAAACAGGATGCTCTCAGACGGAAGTGGACACTGAGGTTAGAGTATCACAGAGTGTCATCAGCAGGTTACAACAGAAATACAGAGAGACTGGAAGAGTCATAGAAAGGCAAAGAAGTGAATGTCCTTTGGCTGCATCACACACTGATGACCCTTTCATTGAAAACAATGCCCTGCGCAACCGGATGATGAATGCCACACAACTCCTAGCGCGTTTAAGGGAGGTGAGAGACGACCAAGTGTCACGTCAGACCATTCGTAATCATTTACATCATTCTGGCCTGTGTGCTAGAAGACCGACAAGGGTACCTGACCACACCACCATGCACAGGCATCATCATCTTGCATGGGCCAGGAAGCATCTACGCCGGACGAGGGACCAGTGGTCCTCAGTGCTGTTCAGTGATGAAAGTCGCTTCACTCTGAGCAGAAATTATGGCTGCCAACGATGTTGGAGACATCAAGGAGAGCGCTATGCATCAGTCACAGACGAGCTCTTGGTGGTGGTGGTGTTACAGTGTGGGCAGATGTGTCTAGTCAATACAGAAGTGCCTAACACTGTGTGAATGTTACTACTACTTGAATAACATCATTATCCAGTCATTGTGCCTCTGCATGAACAGCACAGGGCTAATTTCATCTTCGTGGGCGACAATGTTCTAGTTCATTGAGGTCGCATCATTAGGGAATGGCTGTTGCGACGGGGGAAAACTTAAAAATTTTGGGGGCCTTTGTACTTTCTCCAGACCTGAACCCCCCCTTTTTCCCTGGGGGATCAGCTGAGTCCCCGTTGAAAGAAGCCCAAACTCTGTTTTCCCTAAAACCTCAATGACCTGAGGGGCGCCCTTCCAGAAGGGGAGACCCAGCCTCAGAAATTCAATAACCGATTTGTAAAACAGCAGGGACGTCATTGCAAACTATAATTGATCCCTCAAGGCCAAAAGGGCCCATTATAGAGACACTGACCTTTTTTGATGGTGTATATCCTCTAATGTTGTTGGCTTTTGCTTCATTAAATTGTTTGTGATGAAAAAAATCAACGTTGCATGTTAGGACTTAAATGGCCTGCTTTCAAGATAAAATATTACTGTAGCCTGAATTTTTTACATTTTCCATAAATTTCACCTAAAAGTCAGTTATCCCTAACTTTTTGGGTAGTGGTAAAATAGTGGGGGAGAGATGTATTTGTTTTTTCAAATTTGGGATCGTTACAAACAAAGTAATAACAAATTTCCCCTCCAGATCAAGTTTCGTGTGTTTTAGTAAAAAAAATGGGCTCTGCGAGTGTTTTTACTTTGGGGTGGATGCTTTTACTTTTTGTTTTCGGGTTTTTTGCCATGCTTTCAATTTTTTACATGCAGATTGCACTGCATTTTAAAGCCATGAATTAACACTAAACATCTAAAAGGGCTAATGGTTTCTGCACAGAAAATACATAGAGAATGCACATGCACTCCCATTTATTTATGTATTGAGTAACTCATTATGCTATGCATCTAAAAGGAAACAAAATAATATGCCTGAAGGATACAAGTCACCATTCAAGCCCATGGGGTCACTTTACATTTGTTTTTCGATGCATAAAATGGTGCGTAATGCATCCATCTTACACAACAAAATGCACATAAAAAATGTCATGTGAATCTAGCTTAAAAGATGCAATACAACTCAACTGCTAAAGTAGCACATATTCGTTCTTGGTGCCTAGAACAGTGCCAACTAGAAATACAGCCCTGATGAGTGACACTAATAGGTTGTAAGACAGCATGGTGCACTACATGCAAGTGTATGACTGGCACCTTAGAGAATTGTAGGTGTGTGAGTGGTTGTTCATTAATATTCTGCATTAGTACAACTTCTCCCATGTAGAAATGGGGCTTCTTTTTTTCTTTTTCTTTTTTTGCCTCTTGCTGGAAAAGGATTCTTGATCTGCCTCTGTTGAAATGACAGGCAGCACTAAGAATAGGGGCAGTGGAAGTTGGATGTCTTGGGGTTCGTTAGATCAAAACACGATCAACAGAGTGAGCATAGGTGCAGGGAAACAGCACCAACAAAATGTATTGAAAGGAGGAAGATACTACACATCCACTGAAAAGTTCCAGCAAAGATCTTCTGCCAATAGTCTCCAGGGATGTTAACTCAACTCCTCACTCCATTTAAAGGGGTTGTCTCATTTCAAAGTTTCATAGGATGCATGAATGAAATAATGCTGCTTTGCTCTGTCACTTCCTGGTCAAGCTGTCTGTAATTAGCATATGAGCTCTGTGTATTCAGACCTCTCTGTTTATTAGTCTAGATTAAATAAGTTACCTTCTCTGAGGTCCTGAGAAGCTTCTGAGCTAAAGTAAACAGTAGAGTAATTACTGTCTTTTGTCTTAAAGACCAGGTAACAAACAAGCTCTAGCTGTCCAGAGTTCTGTGCTGCCTCTGCCGGGACCTGTGTGATGACATCACTCCCTGCTATCAGATAGAACAAACAGCAGGGAAGAAGGAGTACACAGGTCGGTTACTTGGGAAACCTGAAAGCCCTCAGAAGGTGATTATCATTTGTAGCTCCTTAACAAAAAAAGATGAACAAAGCAATATATTTGGAAAACGTCTTAATTTAGTGATCCCTACATGATGAAAGCGATTCTTTGTAGTGAGACAATCCCTTTAAGTCCACACGTAAGTCTCAAGTCCAAATCTTCTTTTAATTCTCCTCAGAGGTGCTGGCCTTCATTTCAGTTTCTAGGTTCTAGTTTGCAACTCAGATTCCTGGCCTCCTACTTCTTCAAATCAAACAGATACAACTACAAGAACTATTACTACAGCTAATGCAACAACCCCCACATGTACAGTTTGCTCTTTGGAAACTCTCCCTGCTTGATTAACCTATAGGTAGTCTCCAGTGCTCCCAGCCCCTAGCAAACTAGAGATGGGCGAATTTCTCAAAAATTCGATTCGGTGACTTCGCCGAATTTTCCGACAAAATTCGTTTCGGTCCGAATTGCTTTGGGACGAATCGCGTTAAAAAACAGCTATTTCCTGGCTGCACAGAGCCTGCAGGGTGCTGTAGAACGTTGTGCCATGCTTAAATATGCAGAGGGAGCTTGGTTTGGTCTTCATACAATGTTGTGTTTTAGTATGACATACACATGACTGCCGCCGCTCTTAGAATTGCTTTACTATAAAATTCCCTGGGCACTTAAGAGGGCAAAACTGACCAAAAAACTGAAGGGGGAATGTAGCCTGATAAAGTCATGGCAGCGACAGCTGGAAAAAAACAAGCTGAGGGCTCAGGTGGCAAAATCAGTGACAGAGTGTGGAGGTGACGGTGGCAGCTACAGCAGCATGAGGTCAGAGAGTGGCACAATGACATTCTGGAGGTGCCAAAAACAGGAGTAGGCCACAGAGTGGCACAATGACACAGTGTGTAGGTTACGGCAGCAGCCACAGCAGCAGCATGAGGTCAGACAGTGGCACAATGACATTCTGGAGGTGGCAAAAACAGGAGTAGGCCACAGAGTGGCACAATGACAGAGAGTGGAGGTGACAGCTGCAGCAGCATGAGGTCAGACAGTGGCACAATGATATTCTGGAGGTGGCAAAACAGTAGTAGGCCACAAAGTGGCACAATGACAGAGAGTGGAGGTGACGGCAGCAGCCACAGCAGCAGCATGAGGTCAGACAGTGGCACAATGACAGTCTGGTGGTGGCAAAAACAGCAGTAGGCCACATAGTGGCACAATGACACATTGTGTAGGTCACAGCAGCAGCCTTAGCAGCAGCATGAGGTCAGACAGTGGCACAATGACATTCTGGAGGTAGCAAAAACAGGAGGAGGCCTCAGAGTGGCACAGTGACACAGAATGGAGGGCACGGCAGCAGCCTCAGCAGCACCATGGGGGTAAGACATTTGGGCCACAATGACATTCTGGGGGGGGCAAAAAAAAACGGGGAGTAGGCCACGGGAAGTGGCAAATGACAGGGGGAGGGGAGGTGACGGCGGGCCAGAAGGGGCATGAGATCGGGACAGTGCCCACAATGACATTTGGAGGTGGAAAAAAAAACAGGAGTAGGCCACAGAGGGGGGCCCACAGTACACAGAGTGGGAGGGCACGGCAGCACCCACAGCAGCAGCATGAAAATCAGACAGGGCCCAACAATGACATTCGGGAAAGGTGGCAAAAAACGGGGAAACGGGGGCCCACAAAAGGGGCAAAAAGGGACACAGTGTTTTTAGGTCAGGGCCCGGCACCCCACGGGCAGCACATGAGGTCAGCAGTGGCCCCAATTAAAATTTCTGGAGGGTGGCCCCAAAAAAGGGTAGGCCACAGGTGGCAAAGTGACACAGAGTGGAGGGCATGGCACCCCGGGCCCAAACAGCCCCGAATGGGGTTTCAGACAGGGGCCCCAATGACATTCTGGAGGGGGCCCAAAAAACAGGAAGTAGGCCACAGAGTGACAAAATTTTTGGGGTTTTAAGGGGCCGCAGCCAAAGAAAGCAGCTTTGAGGTCAGACGTGGCAAAATGACTTTCTGTGGGGTTGGCAAAAAAAAATGAGTAGGCCACAGAGGGGCACAACAAACAAAAGTGATTAAAGGTTTCAGGGCAGCAGCCCCCAGCACAGCTAAAGGGTCAGAAAGTGGCAAATTTGAATTTGGGGTGGAAAAAAAAAAAAACAGGGATTTTTGGGCCCCACAGAGTGAAAACAATGTTTAGGTTACGGCAGCAGCCACAGCACCCAGCAGGGAGGTTAGACAGTGGCAAATGACATTTGGAGGTGGCAAAAAAAAAATTGAGTGGGCCACAAGAGTGGCCCCAATAAAACCCCAGTGTGTGGGGTCAGGGCCCAGCAGCCACAGCAGAAAAGCATGGGGTTTGGGGACGTGGGCACAATACATTCTGGAGGTGGAAAAAAACAGGAAATTTAAGGCCCAACGGGGGGGGCCCTCCTAGGGGGCCCAAAAAGGGTGGGGGGGCAGGGCCCAGCAGCCAGCAGCACCCTTTGAGGTCAAAACAGGGGGCCACAAGGGCCCTTTCGGGGGGGGGGGCCCCCAAAAAAAAAGGGGGAGTGGGCCCCACAAAAGTGGAACAATGAAAAAATGTGTAGATCCCCGGCAGCAGCCACAGAAAGCAGCATGAGGTAAAGACAGTGGAACCCCCTAAACTTTTCTGGAGAGGGCCCAAAAAAAAACATTTATTTAGGCCACAGAGTGGCACAATGCCCACAGTTTTGTAGGTCAGGGGGCAGCCCCAACACCCAGAAAGCTTTGAGGTAGCAGTGGAAACAATGACTTTCCCTGGAGGTGGAAAAAAAAAAGGGTTTTTGGCCACAGGTGGCACAGTGAAAACAGGGGGAAAGGGCCCCAACAGCAGCAGCCACAGTAACGGGCTTGAGGTCAGACGTGGCACAAGGACACTCTGGAGGGGGCCCCCCAAAAACAGGAGTAGGCCACGGGAGTGGCACAATGAAAGAGTGTGTAGGTCAGGGGCAGACCCACAGAAAGCAGCATGGGGGGTCGCCCGTGGACAAGGGACTTTTCGGGAAAGGGGGGCCCCAAAAAAGGGGAGTAGGCCAAAAAGTGGCACAATGACACAGTGTGTAGGTCCCGGGGAAAGCGGGAAACAGCAGCAGCATGAGGTCGGGAAAAGGGGTTTTAAAAGGGGACTTTTCTGGGGGGTTTGGTTAAAAAAAAAAAAAAAAGGGAGTGGGGGCCACAGGAGGGGGGGAAACATAATTTTGACGAGACGGTGGAGGTGAGGGGGCAAGGGGGAAAACGGGGCCATGGGGTTTCCAGAAAAGGGCCCCAAAATGAACGGGTTTTGGGGGGGGTTTGACCCGGCATCAGAAACCCAAACACCCAACCCAAGGGAAAGCTTTAAAGGCCCAAGAGGGGGGGGGTGGGCCCCCAAGGGAAACCCCAAGTGGGGGGGATTTTTCCCCCGGGCCCCCCAGCAACCCCCCCCCAGCACCCACCCCAGAATGGGGTTTCAGAAAAGGGGGCCAAAAAAATAAAACAGAGTTTTTAGGGGGGGTTGGGGTTGGAAATTTTTAACCATTTTCCCTGGTAAAGAGGGTTTTGGGGGGGGCAGATGGGGGAAAAAAAAAAATGTCAGAAAGATGTGGGGGGGGAAATAAGGGGCGGGTGGCGGCATCAGAATAGGGGGGCTAAAGGGCAGGTTTTTTTAAAAACCCCGGGGGGAATTAAATTTTCTACATTTTGGGGGAAGGGGCTTTTCCATGGTTGATGTTTTTTCCTGTTTTGCCAAAAGGGATTGGGTTTTTGGGGAAAAATTCCCGGGGCCGAAACCCCCCGGGCCTAAAATTCCCCTTTTCTTGGAAAAAAGGTTTTCCAATTTAAATTCCAAAATTTTCCCGGGGGGCCCCAAGGGGGGGGGTTTCCCTTGGGGGTTTTAACGAATGGCCCCCCCCCCGAAACCGAAACCCACTCTGTTTTTTTGCCCCCCCCCCTTAACGGGGGCCGGGAAAAGGGACAGTTTTCTCCACGGGGGCCCAAACGGGGGGAAGGTTTTTGGGGGCCCCCAAAACTTTCCATTTTTTTTGGTTTGGCCCCCCGGGTGGGGTTCCGGGAAATTTTCAAAATGGGGTGGCGGGAGTGCGGGCCCAAAGGGGTGGGCCCGGGCCCCCAAGGGGTTGGGGTTCGGGGGGGGGACTGCCCCAAATTTTCCGGGGCTCCCTGCGGGGTTTTGGGTGAAGGGGGGCCCCCCCCCTCACTAGGGGGGGGTTTTTTGGAAAGGGAAGCGGGCCCCCTTTCAGGGGGGGGGGCCCTGGGATTTTTTGGGTTTTCCGGGCTGATGGAGGGGTAATCCCTCCCTTCCCCCCCCCCCCCTTCCCCCCGGGAAAAACCCCCCCGGCCCAGTAGTCCCGGGGAGGCCCTGAAGGAAACCCCCCCCGGTTTTCGGGGAACCTTTCGAGGGGGGGGGGACGATGGGGGGAAACATAGGCCCCCCCCAAAACCTGCTAAAAGGGGGGATTTCCCTATAGTTTTTGATTTTGCCCTTTCCCTCTAAACCCAGTGGGGGAAAAAGGTCCCTTTTTGGGGTCCGGGGGTAGTGGGGGGGCCCCCAAATGGATGGAAAAAGCCGGGAAAGGTCACCCCCTTTTGGGGGGGTTGGGGGGGACTTTTTGGGTTTGTCACTGGGGCCGGGGCAAACCCCGGGGCTTTTTTGTTGGGGGCCCAAAATCTGCCAAAGGTGGACCCCGAGGGGTTTTCCCCTTGTTTCCCCCATCCCCCACGGGTTTTTATTTGCCCCCCGGGTTTTTGGGGGGTCATTTTTTGCATTTGGTTTTTCCTCATCTCCATCTACCCCCTTTCCAAAAGGTTTTGGCCCCTTTGGTTTTCCTTTCTCTTTTGGTAAACCGGGGAAAAAAAAATAAAACTCTTTAAAAAAAAAAAAACCCGGGGGCCCAATTTGCTTCTACCCCCAAGGGTTCCTTTTTCCTTTCCTCCATTTCCCAGTCCCCCCCGGAAAACTTTTGTGGCCACAAAAAATGTAAGTCCCCCAGGGTCCCCCCATTTCCCCCTTTTTACGGGGGAAAAATTTTTTCCCAAGAAATTCTGTTCCGGGGGGAAAATAAAAGCATTTTGGAAGGGGGGGAAGTTTTTCCCATCCCGTGGCCCTGGCAAATTTTAAACCAAAAAAAAAGGGGTTCGCCTCCTCAAAAAGGGGGGGTTCCAGAAAAAAAGGGGCCGGGGTTGTTCCCAAGCCTTTTAAAACCCTCCCCCAAGGGGCTAAACATTTAAAAATTTAAACCACGGGGGAGTACTTCTGGGGGGCCCGGGGACCCTAAAAAAAGGGTTCTTTTTAAGGGGCACTTTTTTTCTGTTCTTTAACAGTGGTCCACTTTGTGGTCAAAAACCATTTGGCCCAATGAAAGGGGGGTGTGGGGGGGGTTTCCACGGGGGGGTAGCACCCCCAACCCGGGGCAGAAAAGGGCATGAGGCCCGGGAACATTTTAAAGCCCCAATTTTAAATTTTTGGAGGGGGAAAAAAAAAAAAAAAAAACCGGGGTTTTGGGCCCCAAAAAGGAATTTGGGGGGCCCAACGGTGTTTTTTGGTTTGGGGGGGGGTTCCTTTTTCCTGCCGCTGAAAAATCAAAAAGAGGGTTTTTCCCTGGCTTTTTTTGGGAAATGGAAGGGGGAAAATTTAACATGCACGGGTTTCCCCTTTGGCCTTTTTTAAGGGGGAACCCTTCCCAAAAAAGGTTTGGGGGGTAAAAAGGGGACTTCGGGGAACCTTTTTCAAACCGGGAAATTGGAAAAAGGGGGCCCCCCAGGGCAGGGGGGCAGGGGACCCTCCCTTTTTTCGGGGGCCCCCGGGGGGGGGAACACCATTTTTTTAACCCCCCTTTGGTCCTTTTTACCCAGGGTTTTTCCGTTTTTTGGCAGTTGGGCAAGAAAAAGAACCCCAAAAACCATGGGTTTTTCTTGTTTTGGAAAAGGGGAAGCGGGACCCAGTTCCTCCCCTTTTTTGTGCCCCTTCGTTCCCCGAGGAAAACCCAAGGTTTTTTAAAAGGAAAAAAAACGGGCGTGGGGCCCACCCCCTTTTGCCCTCCCCAAAAGGGGGGTTTGAGGGGGGAAATTTATTTTGGGGGGGGCGGGGAGATGGTGGGGTGGGGGTGGGGGGGAGGGGGGGAGGGGGGGTCTTTGGGTTTTGGGGGGGAAACCCGGGAAAAGTTTTGGGGGACAACGTGGGGGGGGAAAAGCCGGGTTTTTTCCCCTTGGCCCAATTTGGGGTTGGGGTTGGGGGGGGCCGGGGGGAAAAAGGGCATTTTCCCCCCCCCAAGGGGGGCCCGGGTTTTTTTAAAGGGGGCATTTTTATTTGGGCCCGGGGGGGAAACCGAAAAGGGGTTAAAAAAGCTCCAGCCCGTCCGCGGTTTTTTTACCCCTTTGGCCCCCCTTGGGAACAAAACGGAAAAAAACCCCAAGGATGGTTTCCCAAACCTTTCTTTTTTCTATATTTTTTATAAATTTTTTCTGGTAAACCCCTTTTTGGGGAAAAAAAAAATTTTTGGGGCTTGGAACTCTCCATTGGGGCTGGGGGAAAAAACCCCAATTAGTTCTTTTTAAAGGGTTTTTGGGCAGGGGCCCAAACCCAATTTGGGGAAAGGGGGGGGGTTACAGTCCCCAAAAAAAACTTGGGACAAGACCCATGGTCGGGCTTTTTGGCCACCTTAGGGGATGGGGGGAGGGGAAATACTGTTGTCTCTTTAAAAAATTTCCCTCCCCTAAAACGCCCTTGTTTGGCCCGCCAGGGAGTAGCGGGGGAGTTGGGGCATCCTTTTTGCCCGGGAGTTTTTGGGGGGGAAAAGGAAAAACGGCCCCCCTTTTCTGCAGGGGGGGGTGGTGGGGGGCCTTTGGGGTTTGGGGGCTGCAATGGCAGGGGCGTCCCCACGGGGGCGCGCTGTTTGTTTGCTGTGGGGGGCAGGAGGGGGGGGAACCCTTTTCCAAAAAATTCTGGGGCCAAATTTTTTTTTCCCCGGCCCCCAACCCGGATTTTAACGTTTTGGGGCATGTTTTTGGACGGGGGGGGGGGCCCCCCTTGGTTCCCCGTTTGTTTCCCTGGCCAGGGCTTCCCCTTTTTTTGCCCCAGTTTTACAATTTTTTCCCCCAAATTATTTGGGCTCCCCCGGGTTTGGTCTTAGAAAAAAAAAACTGCCCCCCCACCGCCGAGTTTTCCGGTTTTTTTACCCCCCCAAGGGTTTTTTTGCACTGATTTTGGGATTTAACTGCTGCCGCTGCCTGGGCTAAAAGCCCCGTGGCCCTATTTCGGGGGGAACCTGAAAAAGGGGGTTTTTTTTTCAACCCCGTGGCCGCTTGGTTTCCCGGGACCTCCCCCCCCCTTGGCTGTTTTTTCCCCTGCGGGACTCAGGGGAAACCAAAACCCCAAATTTGGGCGGGGCCTTTGCCCCCGGGGGGGGCCCCCGCCCCCGGGAAAAGCTGCCCACCCTCTTCCTTTCCCCTTGGCCGAGGGTTGAAGCCCTTGTTTTCCCCCGGTTTCCCAAAAGTGGGGGGTCGGGGCCCCTCATCTTTCCCAATTTTTTGGGGTTTTTTTTTTAAACCCCAAATGCGGGTCCTTTTCAGGGGGGGTTTTTCCCCTTTGGGTTTTTTTGGGAAAAAGGGCCCGGGGGACCCCTCCCCCAACTTGCCCTCCCTTTGGGCCCACTTTTCCAAAAAAACCCTTACTTTGCCCCCTCCCTTCCCAAAAAAAGGCCGGGGGGAAAATTGGGGCCCCCCTTTTTTCTTGGGCCCCAAAAAGGGAAAAGTGCTAAAATTGGCCCCCCTTTAAAAATTGTCCCCTTTCCTGCTTTTAAAAGGTTGGGGGGCCTAACCCCCCCGGGGAACCCCACATAGGGGGGATTTCGGGGGCTGGGGGGTTTCCCGGAGGGGGGGGCCCGAGGGGGGGTTTGGGGAGGAAAGGGGGTTTTGGGGGCCGGGTTTTGGGACCCGCCCCCCGGGCCCCTTTGGCCAAAAAAAAGGGTTTTTGTTTTTTCTGACTTTCCCCCAGGGGGGGATTTTGGGGCGGGGGGGTTGTCAGAGGGTTTTCCTGAGAGGAAGGGGGGTTTGGCCTATTCCCCCCAAACCCAAAAAAAAAACCCCTTTGGGGGTTGCGGTTTCACCCAACCCGGGGGCCCGCAGGTTTTGGGAACCAGCGGAAAGGGTTTGTGGGTTCCTTCCAACCGAGGGGGCCCCCTGTTTGGGGGGGCCCCCGCCCCCCTTTTCCCTTGTGCTGTGCCCGGGGCCCGGCTCCGGGAAGTTTGGGGCCCACTGCCACTCCCCAAGTGAAAGCCTCCCCACCTCTCTGTCTGACATACTTTTTTGGTTCTAAAAATTTTACAGACATTTGTTTGTTGAAAATTTACTTTTATATGAAAATGACCCCCTGTTTTTTGACCCCAAAATTTGAAACCCCACTAAAAAGTTTGGGAAAACCCTTGGATATAAATTGGGGGTCCACAAAGGGGCCCGGGAAAAAATTTTAAATTTGTTTTGGCCCGGGGTTAAAAATTTTTAAAAACACGGGTGTTTTTTCCCTGAATATAAAAGCACAAAAAGGTTTAAAATTAACTTTCGGATATAAATTTTATGTACAGCCAAAAATTTTCTTTTTTGGCGGTTGAAAAGGCCCCGTTTTTTTTAAATGAAGAAAAATTCCTTATTTAAACCCCTTGGATGAAAATTTGCGAAAAAAAAATATGCTCCCAAAAATTACCAGTTTTTTAGCGTTTTTAAAACGGCGTGTATTTTAGGGAAACCCACAATAACAAAAAAAACTTGTAATTAACCTTCGGTTTTTGAATTCCCGTACGGGAAAAAAAAAAATTTCTTTTGGGGGGGTGAAAAAACGTTTCTTTTGTGCCCCAAAAACAGAAGAACAACGCTTAAATTTTAACCCCCTTGGATCAAAATTCCCCGAAAAATAAATGAGAAACCCAAAAAATTAAGTGGTTTTTTGGATTGAAAAAAACGCTGTTTCTTTAATGTATAAAATGGGAAACAGGTTTTGAAAACCCCTTGGATATTCAATTTTGCTCAAAAACTGAGCAGATAGCTTTTAAAAGGGACCTTCAGACCCCAAATTTCCCCCAACAAAATTCAGAATTAGAACTTTAAGGGAGAAGCAGTCTCTGAGACAAGCTGTAAAAACCCCCAAAAAACCGCTGTAAAAAAATTTGATTTCTTTAGTATCGTATCACAAGCACCCGGGTGGGCAGAAACCTTCCCTACTCAGTACAGTGGGGAAGCGGTAGGGAGCTCCCAGCGTCGCGCCCGGAAAACTAAATTTTTTTTTTTTTTTTAGTGCGGGGGGGGCCCGTAAACAGAATCCCCCCGGTCTTGTTTGGTTTTCATCTCTGACATTTTCATTTAGGCTTTTCCCTTTTTTCCCTCCCAGATTTTTTGGGCCCCATGAAAACGCCATGTGCTTGCAGAATTTTTTAAATAAAAAGCAGGGATTCGTTCCCGCAAAATCCCCCAAAAAATTCGCCCTTCTTTTCAGAATCGAAGTTTTTTTGAAACTAAACAAAAATTTCCCAAACTTCTTTAGAATCAATTCCCCCCATCTTAGTCCCACACAAGAAAATAAACCCAAACAGTCTAGTCAGTATGTTATAAAATAAGTCTTGGAAAAACCCCCAAAACCTTCCCTCCCTTGGGTGGTCATCCAGGTTGAGAGAGACAAAATATTCATAACAGACCCCATAAAAGGGGAGGGGAAAATATGGATACATTAAAACCAAGGGTTTCTTTAAAAAAAAAATTTTAAAAAAATAACATGAAGTTATAAACAGTGTAATGTCATTTTAAGGGGGGTTTACCACAAAGTAAAATTGACTTGGGAAAAAAATTTAAAAATAAAAAAACTTTTTTCTCTTTTTTAAAAATTCTGTATCATTTTTTTTTTAGCTGTACCTTATTTGACCATAGTGTTCCCAGCTCTTTTTCTAGGGGATCCGAAAAAGTGATGGGGGAAACTCCTCAGTCTTTTTTGAAAACATGCTCGATATCCCCTTTCTCTTCTCAAGTAGCTACAGCCCAGTTTAGTAATCACACCCCCCCAATGCTGGTGTTTTTTTTAAACCCCCAGGTGTGTCATTTAAATCCTGTCCTTTGTATTTCTGTAATTGGGTCAAACAGGGGCAAAAAAATAAAAAAGAAAAAAAAAACCCCTAATCAGATACAGTGAAAACCAGAAGTTTGAAAAAAAAAAAGACACATTGCATGTTGGTTTAAAACCCAAAACATTTATATTTCCCAAAAATTCCCAAAAATTTAATGGAGGAAAATTTTTTTAAGGAAATTTTTTATTATTTTCTGCAAAGTAAAAGGGTTTCCAAGATTTAATTATTTTTTGGGGGGGGTTTTTTTTTCCCCTTAAACTTTTTAAAAATTGAGTCAAAAAAATTTTGGACCCTTTCCCAACAAGTTTTCTAAACAATAGATGTTGGGAAATTTTTGGCCCAAATTCCCCTCTTGACAGAATGGGTTTGTAATGAGCCATTTTTGTAGGTTGCCTTGGGTTTCGCCCTGCCTTTTCAGCTTTGCACCCCAAATTTTCAATAGGATTGAGATCAGGGTTTTGTAAGGGGCCACTCCAAAAAAATTGACTTGGTTACCCCTTAAGCCCTTTGTAACCAGTTTGGCAGAGTTTTGGGGGCATTGTCCATTTGGAAGACCTTTCCCCCCCAAGCTTTAATTTCCCGGGCTGATTTCTTGAGATTTCTGCGTAGTATTGCCACAATTTCTTTCCTAAAGATGCCATTATTTTTTGAAGTGCATTTAGTCCCTCCTGCAGCAAAAAAAACCCCACAGCATGTGTTTCCACCCCCATGTTTTCACAGTTGGGGTGGTGTTCTTAGGCTTACAAACCCCTTTTCCCCTTTTTTATCCAAAATGTAACAAAGGTTTATTATGGCCCCAAAAAGTTAAAATTTTTATTTTTGACAGGCCACAGGACAAAGTCTCCAAAAAATGTAGGTCTTTGTTCCTGTGTGCATTTGCAAACTTAATATGGCTTAGATTGTTTTTTTTATAAGTTTAAAGGCTTCTTCCTGGCCTTTCAGCCCATGTTGATAAGTCTTGTTTCATTTTTGGAAAAAGAACAATTTTTACCCTCTTCCGCCGAATCTTACGAGGTCCTTTTTTTCCCCTTTTTTTTTTGGGTTGAAAATGCCCTGTCGTCTTTAAAGCACGTTAAACTTGAGACACCCGAACCCCTTCCCGAGTGGATGATGGCTGGCATTTTCCCCTACTTGGTATAATTTTTTTGTACAGAAAAAACGAGGCAACTTCAGGTATCTTTAAATTGCACCCAAGAATATCCCGGGCTTGTTTAAAAATCCACAGTTTTTTTCCTGATATCTTGTCTGATTTTTTTAGACTTTCCCAAAGATGTTACAAACAGAAACAGTGTGTTTCTGGTGGTTGGGAATTAAAATTTCATTCATCGGTGGTTCTTAATTAAAATCAGGGGTTGCCAATAAACCCCTTTTAGAGTTTTTTTGAATGGCGTGACATCATCATATGGGTTGTGCCAAATTGTTTACATGCACTAGGATTACTATGTCTTTAAACTTCTGACTTTGCAGAAAGTAATAATAAATGCCTTAAAAAATTATTTCTCTTTCATTATTCTGGCATTTGACAAAAAATAAATATTTTTGTTAATTTTAATTGACCTTAAAACGGGTAAGGTTTATTCCTATTTCCCTGTCAGATAGTAAGGAAAAAAAATGCAGATTTGTCTTTTTATATAATGTATCTAAAATTTTTTGGTTTCAAAATGTATGGGCATTGAGAAAAATCCTGTTTGAGATTTGAGCCTTTGGCCCCCCCTTTCTAAAATTGGGCAGAAAATGCCAAACCCCCCTCAGCTACAGTGAAGATACTCAGAGCTCTTTACATAAACAAACCCCAGACAGGTTAATCCCCCCTTTTTTCCCCCTCTGTTTAAAATAAAAAAATCCCCATTAGTTTGGGTTTTTTAGATTAAAAAATCTTAGTTCCTGTGGGGCCAAATTAAAAACAAAAATCTGAGGACATCCCGGGTTTGGGGAAACAGTCAAACAAAAATAAAAAAAAAGTAAAATCCCCCCACCTGGGACATGGGCCCGAAAGCTTGGGTACAGGGTTTTTTCTTTTCTCTTGGGCCCTTTGGGAAACCGTATTCAATGATTTGGAAAAAAAAAAATGGGGGGAAAACAGCACCAGAAAAAAAGGATAAAATCCTCACATTTTTATTAACTTCCAAAAACCAAAATGTTTTAAAAATTTTGGAAAATTTTTGGGGTTAGGAAAAATCAGAGCTAACTTTAGTCTTTTCACCATCTGCATGGTTTTTCCCTTTTATTTTTTGCTGATTTGGGTGGACCAAAAATGTTAAAATTTGGAAAAAACAAAACCAAAAATTTTTGGGAAATTTAAACCCCCAAAAAAAAAAAAAAATTATGAACAATAAGAATACATGGAGGCTTATGGCTGAATATTGATCCCTTACATCATCTACACGTTAATGCTATTGAATATTTTCTTTGCATGAATAATATTTCAGTTCTAGCTCTTGCTTATTTCCTACATCAATCCACAGTGCATCAGAGTGTTCCCTTTTAACCTCAGAAGAAGAATACAGGTAGCTAAGCTAATTTATAACATGTTGGCCCCAATTAAAAAGGGAAAGGGACCCCACCCCTGTGATTACGTCCTATTAATTGAGCGATCGCATAATCACCCTGTTAAAAAAAAAATTGGGAAAAGATGTTTTATTGTTTTTTAAAACCCAAAAATAATTAATTTTGTGGGTTTTTTTGCTGGAAAACCCAAAAAGTTCCCATTTTTAAATTTTTTATATTTAATTACGGAACAACTTGAACATTAGAAGGGTTAGTTTGGGAAACAGGAAAATCCCCCTGCAAACTTGAGAGGGGGCTGGAGGGTAATGCCCCTTTAGATGGGAGAGTTTAGTAATGTATGGGGCAATAGTGGTCTGAAGACATTTATTTATCAGGCCCTGAAGGGCAGCGAGGGGGGGTATTGACATGTTTAAAAATTTGCGGGCCCCTTTCCCTGCTTTGGGGGAAAAAAAAATTTTTTTTTGGAGCCCTATTTTGGAGGGGGGGGATTTTAAAGGGTTTTTTAAAAAAGACGCACTTCATTTTTTAAGGAAATTTTCATTATTTAACCAAAGTAGAGATCCCGCTACCAAAAGAGCATCTTTAAAATTTGATGGGCCCCTTTTTCTCCAAAGCTTTTCTCCCCGTAGCCTTCTGGTTACAATTGAAAAATTGCAGTGCTTCATTTTCCCTGTAGGGACACTGCAGAGGGAAATGAACACTTGTTGCCTAGTTTACAGCTATTCAATAAGGATCCTCATAGCAGGACATCATAAGTTCTACTCTGCACTGATGAGGGGCAAATACTCCAAAACACCTGTATGTAAATGAATTTAACTGGTATGGTTTCAATCCTTTTAAGGTTCATTGAGCCTAATGTGAGTTGAGGATTGCTACATCTAATAGTTGGCGCTTGCCAGCTCTTCACCAATTGCCTTTACTGTATGCAAAATGCCCGGTGAAGTACAAAAAAGACGGCTAAAAATCCTCACATACTGACATGGTGCCTAACCCCAATGAGATACATTACCCCTTCTAAGCCAAACTCGCCTCTCACCCAGACAGCCAGTAAGTTCTACTCTGAAAATGGGCAAATGTTGCCTCTTCCCAATGAGATACATTACCCCTTCTAAGCCACACTCACCTCTCACCTAGCCAGCCAGTAAATTCTACCCTGCACTGATGAGGAGCAAATGGTGCCTCTCCCCCAATGAGATACATTACCCCTTCTAAACAGGACCTCATGTGATAATCCTATCATTGGAAGACCTCTGTAATATAAAGGGGTTATCTAGGTAAGGGAGATATTAGACACGTTAAAGTTACAGTGCTTCTGTGCTTTAGAAAAACTATTTTTTTCCACCATATTAGGAAATTATGGGTTAAAAGAGAGAGATCTCCTGTTAAGGATCCTCATCTATCGACCAAAGTAGGAATCAGGTGCAAAGAGCATCTCTCAGGGTATGTTCACACGGTGTAATTGTGGGGCATATTTCGGCACGTAATTGCGCTGCAATATTCCCGAAATGCGCCCCGCACTTACCTTAATTCATAGCTCTCATAGAGAGCTATGAATGACATCTGTCTCCCCCGGCCACTGGACAGAGCATACTTCTAAAGCACCCGGCGTATTGCAGCGCGTACAATGCATGCCGCAATACCCCATGTGATCTCCTGTGATAATCTTATCATTGGGAAACCTCTCTAATATAAAAGGCATGTCTAAAACATTTTTTTCTCACCTATTAGGAAATTATGGGTTAAAAGAGAGGAATCTCCTATATAGAATCCTCATCTATCAACCAAAGTAGAGATCAGCATTTTTAACTCTGAAAAACCCCATTCTCTTATGCATTACTCGCATTGCCTATTGTAATGTAAAAAGTGCAATGCTTCATTCTCCCTATAGGGGCACTGCAGGGGAAATGAACACTTGCTGCTTAGTTCACAGTTAAAGAGAACCTGTCACATAGTTTATGCCCCCCTGACTGAGGATTGCACAAGCTAGTGTCAGACCTGCTATTTGAGTCATTTGAGGCTAGCCGTGCCCACCTGAGGCTATCCCCACCCACCTCAACTGATAAACCTATTACTTTGAATAGGTAGAAACATGTGTATAACTGTCAGGTGGGCAGGGCTATCATTTGGTGGGCGGGGTAACACCTGCTCATGAATAAGATTTGAGCATTAAATGCTCTAAAACTCCAGCATCTTACAGAATAAGGGACACAGCGCTGGAAACAGCAGGTCTGACACTGGCTTCTGCTGTCCTCAGCAAGGGGGGCATAACCTATGTGACAGGTTTCCTCTAATTATTAATCAGGTCCTAGTAGCAGGACTTAATTTGATGAGCTGATCGTTGGAAGGCCATGGTAGGAAATAGGAGTTGTCTAAAGCAGACAAGCCCTTTAAAGGGCATGTGTCATCAGAAAATTACCCAGTCTTTCTATATTAAACATGTATATTTTTAAGTTTTGTTAATTTGTTTTCTAACTTTCCATGTCATTATCTATTATTTAAAATCATTCTTTATTATTGCAGTTTTCACACTTAAAGGGGTTGTCTCACTACAAGGATTGCTTTTTATGTTAAAGATCTTGCAAAAACTTTCACTTGCAATATTGCCCCATTAACATCTCCTACCTATTCCTAATATCCCCTCTTGAAATGGGCGCATAGCTCCCATCACTATAGACAACCTGTCCAATCTCTCATGATAGGCGCCATCATGGTTGCTATACTACAGCCCGGGTTTTCTACTGCAGCCTAGTGGAAGCCGTAAAGCCCCTAATTCTAAATGAAACCAAGAAAACGGGATTTAGGTAGATGAATCAATGTATGAGACAACTCCTTTAAAGCTAAGGCTATAATAGCCTATGTTTCCCTTTTTTCTGTGAGATCTCTTCTCACATGTTCCATTATCATCCCAGGCAGGATTAAAAAAGAAAGGGGACCCCCTCTTTTATAAAGCGGAGGAAATTAACAAAGACTTTAAAGGGGTTTGTCCATCTCAAATTTCAAAAGCCCCAGAAGAAATAATGCTCTTTTGCTCTGTCATTTTCCGGGTCAAGCGTCTGAATTTAGCTAGATATTCAAAACTTCTCTTATTAGATTAACTCAGAAGCTTCCCTGGTCCGACAGCTAACTTAAGAAAAACAGCAGAAAATTCATTCTTTGTCTGAAAGATCAAAACAAACAAGCCTCATGAAGTTCTGTGCTGGCCATGACTGACCGTGTGATACCCCCACTCCCTGCTATCAATAGAAAATCAGCAGGGGGAGATGTACACGGGTCAGTCATTGGGGAACCAGAGAGATTCGGGAAAGTATAAAATCATTTGTAGCTCCTTAAAAAACAAAAAAATGAAAAAAGAAATATTTGGAAAAAAACATTTTAATTTTTTGTTCCCCAAACATGCTGAAAGCAATTTTTGAGCGAGACAACCCCATTAACAAAAAGGACAATACCAAGGTAAAATTTTAAACCCCCCGGCTCACAGGTCATGGAGCATGCACGCAACACTCTCCCATAGAAGTCAAAGAGTCATCTCCAGACTACGGTTTTCCTATAGTCATTTACTTCTTTTAAACATATCTCTAATGCTGTTAACAGAGCTAAGCCATAACTCAGTTAAACTGACCGGCCCATAATCATGAACGGAGAAAAATAAAAATAAAAATCTATAATCAGAAAATAAAAATGGCTTATACAAAAGGATATGCATCAGTATCTGATTCTAAAGTCTACTGTAGGTGACACTTTCCACTTGGTTGGAAGCTGTTTCAACTATTATTTTATGGAATTATATTATCAGCAGTTTACTAATACCAAGTTATGACTGGAATCGAATGGAAGCAATCCAATGATAATACTGGGAAGCACTGGAGACTTGTAATTGTCCTGTCGCTGCCCTTCAGGCTGTTTCCGCAAAATGTAGACAGAATTTAGTGCAGTTTATATTCAACAATTGTGAGGCAATTCTAAAATAAGCAATGTACAAGGATAACATACAAATAATCAAGTATAATATGGGCCCCAATAACATGGGAAAATAACTTTTGGTATAACCAACAGTCAGAGAAACAATCATCATCAACCATGGGGAGCCTTATAAAGGAACAGGCCGACTCGGCTATGATCCGGGAACTCCTGCAGCTACTTCTCCATCTGTTAACTCATTTACTGATTATTTTATTGCTATAATGTGTTCAGGAGACAAATTCAAGAATTGTTGGGTAGGGAGATTTTTATTGACACACAAGTAGGAGGAGAAGTTAGCTACTTAACCCCTTACTGTTGTCTATATTGAGCTAAACTTTTCATTAAATAGTTTTAATCTTGTCCATGGTCATACACCCAATGGCATAACTAAGGGCAGAGAGGGCGATCCACCCAGGGAGGCACTTTTTGGGGGGACGGAACTTTTCATATGAGGGCTAAGTCTGTCTTTAGACATAAACCCTAAGTCAGCGCAATGAAGGTGAGGGCCAGGAACTGTCCCTAGCTGAGGTGGGATTCCTCTTCTCAGTAGAGGGTGTACCACCAGTTGGTTTTGCCTGCTCCTTTGGGGAGGTAGAACGCCACGGTCTGCAAAAGGTCCAGAGACATCATTTCATACACTACAGGCATTAATTCAATCATATGTCTCTGTGCCAGAACGGGAATGGGAGCAGTAGTATACCATCAATGGTGTGATGGGAACTTTGCCTTAGGCAGCACCATTCCCATTTTTCAGGCACTAGAAATTTTAAAGAAATATACCATTTTAAACTTTCTCATTGAAAAATTGGGAAAGGGGGGGTTTAAATAATAAAAAAAATAATAATAATAATCTTTTTTTCTAACGCCAAATATTCCGCACCTTTAAACAAATTCAAGGGTAAACTACATCATTACACATTAAAATATTTACAAAAAAACACAAGGTGGGGGCCCTGCTCATAACTTACAATCTTTTTAGGGGTAGGTGAAACAACGGTAAGAATCCCAAATTTACAAGGGCCACCATGTTTCAAAAATAGGGGGGGGTTTTACATAAAAATGGATGAACCTGCCACCCTGACAGTAATTTTATATACAATAAGTGCCTGTGATGCCCAAGTGCAGGGGTGCGTTTGTGTGATAGCTTTTGGGGATTTTGGGGGGCCAAAACCAGAAGATTATTTTCGGGGGCCCTCAAAAAAAAAAGTGGGGGTTTGTAATGTCCCGACGCCCCTAGCATATTCCGAGAATTGGGCCGCACGTGTGAAATCTTTAGGGGGCAGGGGGGGGGTTTCGGATGTTTGAGGAATTAGTCTATACCACAGAGCGGAGAGCACGGGTAGGGCGGTAGACAGAGACGGGGGGAGAGTAGGGGGGGAGCACCGTGGAACTTTTTTGGTGGAGTGCTGATTTATACTGAACCTGTCGGAGGGCAACCATCAGTGACGACACGGGGTAAGGCCAATAGCGCTTGGGAGAAAAGACAACCCCGGGCGGGCGCATTCGGAAAATTTTGGATGGGGAGATTTTGCAGAAGGAACCGAAAAGCAAGGATTGCAGTAGTCAAGACGAAAAGAAAAAGAGCAGTAATGAGAGTTTGAGTCTTTTTCCCAGTGAAAATGGACGATTTTTTGAGATTTTCTTGAGGTACAGGTGACATAGGGGCAAGGGATTGGATAATGGGGAGAAGTCGATCAAATCAAATAAACCCCTAACAGCGGGGCCTGCTGCCTGGGAGAAATGTGGTCCCACATACAGAAAACAAAAATACAGGGGGGGGGGGTTGGGTTTAGTAGATGGCAAAAAAGACAAAATTCAGTCTTAGTGGGGTTTTAGTTTCAGATGGAAGAGACATGATTTCAAGACAGGGGACAACAGTCACGGGGTTTTTTTTTGTAGCAAGGCTGGAGTGATGTCACGGGGGGAGGTTTTTAATTGGGTGTCATCCGATAGATTTTTGGTACGGAAAACCAAATCTCTGATGGTTTGTCCAATGGGGGCTTTTAAAATGAAAAAGGAGAGGACCTAGAACTGATCCCGGGGAACTCCAACACCAAGGAAAGGAGAGGAGGGGGAACCAAAAAAACACAAAGGGAGCGGTCAGAGAGGAGGAAAAAACAACAAGGGGTTCCTGGATGCCAATGGTGCGGAGCAGGCTGAGGAGAATTGGTGATCCACAGGTCAAATCTGCAGAGGATCCAAGAGAAGCAACAAGAGTTTTTTACCCCCTGAATTTTTCTGTTAGGAGTCATTTGAGATTTTAACAAGGGGCAGTTTCCGGGGGATTTAGGTGCGGAAACCTGAATTGCAGCGGGCAAGAAGAGAGTTACAAGAGAAGCGGATTAGGCGAAAGAAACCCAAGGTTCCAGGAGTTAGAGATGAAGGGCGGGTTTTTAAAAAGGATTTCGTATTATCACACAGGAGGGGCCCAGAAGGGTTTTTTTTAGAAAAGGGGGGGTTAGAGGGCGGTTTGAAAAAGAGGGAAAGATCCCAGTGGAAGAGAGGGGTTACAAAATAGCAGTAAGGTGAGAGAGACAGTTTGAAAATAACGGACGGGGTGGGATGGAAAAATGGGGGTCAGAAACAGGTGGTGGCACAACAGGAGAAGCCTGGACTAGTGTTGAGCGTTTCCCGGGCTATCGAGATCGATCGTAGTCGATATTCTGCCGCTATCGATAAAGGTTTTTTTTGATAGTGAGCATCATTTTGCCATGACCCTTAAATCTAGGGAGAGCAACAACCCTTTTATTATTAAACCCCAAAAAAGGGTGGAAAGCTGAAATAAAAATCCACAACATCAAAGGGTACGTCAAAAACTTAGGCAACACACTTAGGGTTTTAAAAGCACAAAAAAAATCACAGACCATTTACTATCCCGTCTTGTACCACAGCCTGACCCTAAAAACCTGCTCACCCACAAATTAAAAAGTGCCAAAGGCAGTATGATTTTAACCACATGTTACTTGAACTGGACATTAAATCCCGTCCTGGAACGCAGCATGACCCCAAACCCATGCCCCCCCCAAAAAAGTGCCGGGAAAAAGGGGTTTTTCAACCACCATTTTTTTGAACTGGACATTGACTATACCTGTCCTGGGCCACACATGACCCCAAACCGCATGAAAACCCCCACATTTAAAAAGGCCGAAAAAGGGGTCTTTCAACCACCTTTTAGTTTCACTGGACATTGACTATACCTTCCTGGGCCACAGCATAGCCCCAAACCCGCATGACCCCCCCCATTTTTAAAAAAGGCCGGAAAAAGGATCTTTCAAACCACCATTTAGTTTTACTGGACTTGCTAACCCGTCCTGGGCCACGCATAGGCCCAAAAACCCGCATACCCCCACATTTAAAAATCCGAAAAAGGAGCTTTCAAAACCCCCATTTTAGTTGAACTGACATTTACTATACCTGTCCGGGCCCCCGCATAGCCCCAAACCTGCTACCCCCCACATTTTAAAAAGGGCCGGAAAAAGGGGTCTTTCAACCCCCCTTTTTAGTTTCACTGAATTGACTAACCTTTTCCTGGGGCCCGCATAGCCCCAAACCCAGACCCCCCCTTTAAAAAGTGCCGGGGAAAAAGGGGTTTCAACCCCCATTTTATTTTTAACGGACATTGACTACCCGTCCTGGGCCACAGCATGAGCCCCAAACCTGCATACCCCCACATTTAAAAAGTGCCGGGAAAAAGGAGTCTTCAACCACCATTTTAGTTGAACTTACATTGCTAACCCTTCCTGGGCCACAGCAGAGCCCCAAACCCCATGACCCCCCACATTTAAAAAAGTGCGGAAAAAGGAAAACTTTCAACCACCATTTTAGTTTACCTTTACAAATTTACTATACCGTCCTGGGCCACACATAGCCCCCCAACCTGCAGACCCCCACATTTAAAAGGCCGGGAAAAAAGGGTCTTTTTAAACCCCCATTTTAATTGAACGACATTGACTATAAACCCGCCTGGGGCCCCAAGCATGAGCCCCCAAAACCCGCAGACCTTTCCCCCATTTAAAAATGCCGGAAAAGGAGCTTTTAACCACCAAATTTTTTTTGTTTCACTGGACATTGACTATCCTTCCTGGGGGCCCCAGCAGAGCCCCAAACCTGCTGACCCCCACATTTAAAAAGTGCCGGGAAAAAGATCTTTCAACCACCATTTTAGTTTCACTGGACATTGAATCCGTCCCCGGGCCACAGCATACCCGGGCCGGGTTACAGTGGGTGCGGTGAAAGCCCAATCTTATCTTAGCTTTTAGTAGCTTTCATAGGGGTTTTTTTTAAAATATATATACAGCAGTCCCCCCGACTTACAACTTCCGACAGTAATTGACATTTCACTTATCTCCCCCCCGGCCCTATTGTGCCAGGGAGAGGAGACGTAATCCATAGTTCTCTAGAGAAAATGTGGATTACCTAATGAAAAGGGCCTTTTTCCCCGCCCGTAATTTTTCCACCCCCCCGCAATTCACCAAATACCCCCCTTTTAAAAAGGCCCGGTGAACTCCTTATGGGGCACGGCACTTTTAAATTTCCCAACTCCCCCAGCAGATAGTAGCGTGGAACACAAGTGCCACATTTCCCTAGCAGCACATAGGGGAAATCTTCCCTTAAAAGGGGCACAGACAGCAAAACAAAATTTTAAAAAACCTTTCCCGGGCCCATCCAAAACTAAAAAAAAAACAAATTTTTGTGCTGGAATTACATTTGAAAAATAACCTGTTGCAACTTTCAAACAAATTACTTAAAACAAACCATATCCCTATTTTCCTTTTGTAAAACCCGGGACTGCCTGTATAAAAAACGGGGTTTTAATTTTTTTTTATCCCCTTTTCAAGATCTCTGTTTGCGTCATGAAAGAAACATTCTTGTTCGCATGCATCTTGAAACTTAATTACCCAATACATCCCCAAGCTGGGAGTTCTCTGCATTTTTTTTCTAGTCTTTGACTTTGGTGCCTAGATTTTTAACCAGGGCAAAAAAAACGGCATCCAGGGGCTGCAACTATGATCACACTGGGCAGAGGGGCGGGGGGGGCACTGCCCATAGCCAACGGGAGAAGCAGCAGTATATGCAATTTTTCCTTCTCTGTTGCATGCAAGCGCAGCGACTCTTTTTAAGGCTATGTTCACAAAAGGGGCACATTTCGTCGTGCATTTTGCGTCGCATTTGCGCTCTATACGAGCGAAGCGCACTGGGAAAATTTCGGTAATCCCACAGTTCTCATAGAAACTATGGGTTACGCCTCCTCTTCCCCGCTCGCACAAGTACGATCGTATTGTACGCATGGGGGATAAGTGACATTCAATTTCTTCGGCAAAATACATCTGCGAGAAAGGGCGTTCTTTGGGGGGCCCCAAACCCCCCACCCCCGCCCACGGGGGAATGCCTTATTATGCGACTTCTAAATCACGCTGTACAACTGTACACGCTGCAATTACGCATTTTAAAAAGCCTAAGAAAAACATTTGGTAAAGGGCCCATGCCCCTCCTTTAAGCAGAAGGGGAGTGGAACATGTTCTTGTGCTTGCCCAACAAGCAAAGCATGGTTTTTTTTATTAAAATGGCTTTCTTCCACCTTCTGTTTTACAGAGCCTACTGTTTTACAGGCACTTTTAATTCACATTCCTGGTTAGGTTTTTCGGTCGTACAGGCAGTGATTGGGATATACAGCATGATTGGTAAATTTCGCTCTGCATTCCTAGCTGGACCTGTTAGAGAGACATTGGTGATGGGGGGGTCTCAACACGGGAAACAGTTACAGAGCTCTAAAGGGTTAAACTTTGTTGATAAACAAATAAGCTTCTGTGCTGATGATAAGACACATCAGGGGCCAAAGGAATAAGAGCAATGGTCTGTTAGCTAGGCAAGCTTGTGTACACAAGCCAGAAATAAGAATTTGTCTAATTTCTAAAAGGGGAAGAAAAATGAGGAAAACCAGAAATTTTTTTTTGGAAATGTCCTTATTTACCTTTGCCAAACATGTTTACGCTAAAAATGTGGTGAGAAAAACCCTTTTAAGTATGCTGAGTAGTTTTTGAGGCGTTTTGCTTTGGGCCCTTTCAAATATGGGGTCGATGGTGATAGTCCCCTTTAAATCGCCCAAGATATTTCGATAGGGGCATTTCGATTATAAAGCGAGGGCCCCATTAAAGTTTATGGGAGAGCAAAAACACCTTCATTCTTACACCCAAACGGGGTGGAGAAGCGGGGAATTTAAAAACATACCCCAACAGCAAATGGAATACTTTCTACATCTTAGGCAAAAATTTTAGGTTAAAAACCCCCCAAAAGGAAAAAAAAACACAAACTTCATTTTCCCTTTTCTTGTCCCCCCAAAAAGCAGGACCCTTAAACCTGCATCACCCCCCAAATTAAAAAAGTGCCAGAATTTCAGTTTTGTTTAAACCCACTTTTTAAAAACTTGAACTGGGACTTTTAATACCCCTGTTGGAACGCCAGCATGACCCCAAAACCTGCTTTACCCCCCACTTTTAAAAAAGTGCAAAAAAAGGGGAGTCTTTCAAACCCCCATTTTTTTTTGAACGGGAAACCATTGACTATACCTGTCCCTGGGAAAGCGTTTCCCCCCCTCCGTATGAGTGCGGAAAAAATTTAAAAGCTTAGGGGGAAAAATACTGGGGGGTTTAACGCCTCCTTTCCCCCCCAAGGTGCCCTTTTTTTTTTGGCATTTTTTTTCTCTTTTTAAACTAAAAGGTTTGGGGGAAAAATTGGTCTTGTACTTTGTTCTCGCCCGGGTGTTTCCAAAATTTCCATGCCCCTTTAAAAAAAACCCAAACTTTTTTGGGTCAATTTTTTCCTGTACCCCCCCTTTTAAAATTTCAGGGGAAATTTTTTTTTACCAGCATTTTGAATGCAAGTTTTTTAGTATTTTAAATTTTAGAAAACACATTTTTAAAATAGGAGGAATCCCACCATGCTTTTTTTCTCTTTTTTAATTGTATTAAATGGGTTGTCTCAATAAGGGGTTTGATGTTTTAAAAGATCTTGAAAAAACAAGTCTTTTTGAAATATGGTCCTTTAAAGTGTCCTCCTTTTCCGTTTCGACAGCACCATCACCCTTGACCCCCTTTTGACAATTGTGAAGAACAAATGTCTGTTAGAAAAAAATTTTTTTTAGAATAGGCCCTGTAGTATAGCTGCAGTACAGAAAAATGCCCCCAAAAATTCAAAGCAGCCCCTTGAGCCATTTTGGGTCAATTGTGAAGAACAAATGTCTTTTTAGAAACAACATTTTTTAGAATAGGAACTGTAGTATAGCGCATCCACAGCAAAAGCCCCCAAAATTCAAAGCTGACCCTTAAAAGCATTTGGTCAATTGTGAAAAAACAAATGTCTGTTGGGAAACAACTTTTTTTTTTAAAAATGGGGGACCTGTATATTGCTGCATTTAAAAGCAGCAGACCCAAAAAATTATAAAAATGACTTCTCACCCACTTTTAAAAAATTGTGGGGGAGAAATGCCACTTAGAAGCCACATTTCTTTTAAAAAGGCCCATATTTTCTGATCTACGAACATACCTAAAAACCCATTGACAATGCGAAAACTTCTTAAATAAAATGAGTAAAAGGAATACGGTGTTGTCATGAAACCCTTTCGTCTTTTTCACCTCACAGCAAAACCCCAAAAGAAAGTTGGGGAAAGAGAATAAAAATTGCAGTAAGAAATGATCATTTTAAAAAAAAAATTTTTTAAAAGGGCCATTTTGTTTTTAAAAGGAATGTGAAGTAGCTGGAACTAATTGGTGACCCGGCAATTGGGGCCCCAACATATCAGAATCCATGCCTGATTCATTTGATGAAAATCAACGTCCCCTTTTTCTTGGGGAAAAACCCGGGTGCGTTTGTCTGTAATGACTCCCCAGCTGTGCTGAAGGTCCGCTCAGATATGCGCTGGCTGCTGGGGAGGAAAAAAACCTCTATGGGTGACGACCAGTCGGGCCATTCGTCCTTTTGGATACCCCGAAGTTATTGGGTCCGGAAACATGCAAAAACATTTGGGTTGAGACGCAATTTGTCGTTTCACCCTGATCTTAAACTGATCTCTGTGTGTTGGATGTGTGTCCTGATTTGCATGCGTTTGGTGAGGTGGTAAACAAAGATTTCAGAGGGCACCCCTTGGCTTCTCCCCCCCTTTCCCCGCTGCTGCCGCTACGCCTATTGGCCTTATGCTTAGTCGTGATGTTGTTCCACCGTGCATTTGGGGAAGTGAAACAGACGCAAAAAGGTCTCCCCCTTGATCAATCACAAGGTCCATTTCCTGCATTTTATCTCTATTTGGGGGGGGTGGAAGGAAAATGTGATTTTTGTTTTGTACGGGGACCAGGAGGGTGGGCCACCCAGTAATTTTGTTCATTTTGATGGCCTTAATGCGAGGATCAGTTGGGGGAAATGGGCATCCAAGCACTCATGTGAAGATGGAGCCCTT
>JAODAL010012930.1:0-93366 GCA_025379985.1 Phyllomedusa bahiana | reverse complement strand
CTCAAAATAATTCACCCCAGACAGGTAGACCGAAGGGGCCTCAGAACAGATGACCAACAAGTTAGAAACCCATGTCCAGCCGGGTGGAAAAAAAAAAACAAAACTGCAGCTATATCAATTTTTTACCTTTAAAAAAATTATAAGCAAAACAAACAGGCAGATCTGCTGACGCTTTTCATACTTTGCCTCCTTTAAAACATAGCGAGGAGGCAGCTCTGATAGGCAAAGGGGATGTTCTCATGCTTTTTTTGCCCGTTTTGCCTTTATATGCGAAATGAAACCCATAACTACGGTAATCCATAGCTCGCTCAGACGCAAATTTTCGCCTTGCCCCCCCGGGGCATACAATACGTTTGATCAAACCCCGGGAGAAAAGTGTTCGCAGCGCTTACCACCGCTGTCAAAAAAACATTACATACACCCCCCCCCCCTTGTTTTGGAATACCCCTGATCACTTGTGTTTCCCAAAATACCGGCTTTTTGGCGTCCTATAGTACCCCCCCAGAAACGCCAGACCCTTACCAACGCGATCCGTCCCCCATGAACTAAAAAACCACCCCCCCTCCATCCCCACTGTCCCAACCTTTTTTTTCCCAAACCCCAGATTGTCCCCCCCCCCACAAATAATTCCCCCCCATCCCTTAAAGGGAAAAACAAGACACTGGACAACACATTGGATTAAATTTTCCACAGCACCATTTATTTAACATTACATATAAAAAAATTTAAAAAATAGCACAAACATTGTGCATAAAAACCCCTCCTTAAAAAAAACCCAAAATTGTAAAGAACTTACAGACCAACCACCATTTTTTCCCGGTACATAAACCACCACCACCACCATTTGGGGCAGGGGTCCTTTGAGCGAAGAGACTGGGAACCTACATTCTCCAACCCTTACCCTCAGCCGAACCACTGGCTCGAGGGCACCGAAGCCATTTTAATGGCTAAACCAATCCCCCCTCCCCGGGCTTTACCAAAAAACCCCACCTTCGCCCCGACCAAACAGAATCCTCCTCAAATTTAGGAATCAACCTTCTACTCCCTACACCCAAATTTTTTCCCCCAACTCCAAGGACCCCCTAACGCCACGGGGCTTTCCCTCCACCTCATGGATGCGAACCCCCCCCCCCCCAAGCCCCTCAATTCTTTGTAGGGCCCAACGCCCACATGTCCAAAACCCCCTGCATTGAGGGACTCCGTCAAGCGCCAAAAATTACCCTTCCCTCGATTCCAAATCCCGATGGCGCACCACCACTCCGCCATTCCGGGCACAAAAACTGACACCTCCCTATTCGACTTTTACCCGAGCTTTATTCAGGCGCTCCTCCACAGTACATTGCCCTAACCTACCACGCTTGTCGATACACCATGTCTGACACTACGTCCAACTTTCTAGGATAACGACACCCATTGTTGCAATAAATACCGACTTTAATATCCTGATCAACTCCCGACCTGTCTTCAAACCAAGGTCGTTACCCCCCACATGCTATACCAAAACCTGTGGTGGGTTATCCACGCGCGGAAAAAAACGAAGTCCTCCGCCAGTACATTGGACCACAACATTGCGCTTACCGGCCAATCCACCGGAAGGATGGCAACCTCACGCGGAAAACCTAGTGTCTTCCGTGCCGCCTCACGTCAGCCCCGCTCCGCACCCCATTGGTCGACCACTCGAATGGCCCTGAATCCAGACTAAACGGGGCGCCCAGAGCTAAAAACAGGAAAGAAAACAAGGATAGCACGGGAATAGACCACCAACCCATGGCCCTCCACTACCTGCATCACCGTCCATCTCAAGCAAGGTGCGGGCGGACATACAATTGAAACGGTCTGATTCCCACCTTCCCAATTTTCCTTGACCATCTCCGGAGCCAAAGCCAAGCTAGCTCAGCTCCGTCGCCGCCATATTCTAAAAGTGTGCGGTGGTTGTGGGGCAAAACTTACGCGGGTCCAATCCAAAGATGCCCAAACATCTCCGAACACTGCTGAAAAACTGATATCTCGATACGAAGGAACCATCCTCGTGACAAAGAAGAGGAAAACCGAACTCAACCGCTTCATCCCCAAAAAAGATCCAACACTACGACTAACCGGACTGCTTTTGAACCCGCCTCTCGGCCCAACAACACATCCTACGCCCCTTACACCCAACCTATCGTCTTAGACCGCCGAACACAAAATTCCACCCTTGTCACAAGGCTCACCACATCTGCCGCACTAGTCCCCCCAGCGGTTACCCTACTCGGGGACACAATTACCCAATTGCAGGGAGCCAAAATAAAGGCTGGAATGAAAAAAGCCCAGCCTGATTACATGCCAACTCAAAGGCACTATGGCACACGTCTCCAGTACTTGGACTTCAACCGTCCTCGCCAAACGAAAAACCAAATAGGACGTCAGCCATCCCTTGTTGTACCTTTCCGACTCGTACCACCCTCCTTGCTCGACCCACAACAAAATCCTTGGTAAATCTGGCTGACGACGCAGCTTGAAACCAAAAAGACCAAAAGCGCAAAGAAGCGAGACACTCTGGACACGTACCAACACTCTCGTTCTGACCAGCAACCAACATAACATGGCCCCCACCCTAATCACTGTAAGGATGACCACGCCACCTAAAATACCCAACCGTCAACCCACTGCCCCTAGTCGCCTCATACGCCGACGGGTTTTTTCCGCCGAATGACCCTCGAATCAGGTGTCCTGCCTCCCTCCAACCACGCTCCAAAGCAGACCCGGGCAGTCTTCGCCCTTTGCTCGCAGCCTCCGGAGCCAAGGTGCGGAACCAGATCCCCACTGCGACGAGAAGAGAGAGAAAGCGGCAAATGGAATTAGAAACACAGACACATGTTCCGCTACCTACATGCGCATTCTGTGACTTGCACCGTAAAAAACGAAAATGCCGCAATAGGCGGATAACGGACGGCGACGAACGCGGACAACTGTTGTTGACCTGAACCACCCCCATATTGTAGCAGAAAACCTAAATCCTCCGGTCCCGAAAGCAGTCTCCCCACTGTTCCCACTGCCACCTCAATCGGGAATAACTCCAATAACGACAGATTCTTGACCCATCCGGACTCGATCACGCGTGAGGCCAAGTCCCTCACACCAACTCACCCCCAGAACGCTCCGCCAAACCTCACCCCCCAGCAAGCTCGTGAAATAATCAATGTCCGTTTGGAAAACCACGTCTCCTATAATTAAGGATCCGCCCCTTTGTAATGGGCTCAGAAACTCGTCTCCCACACCAACAAATCCTCCCTAAGTTCGCCAGTCAGACGCACAAAAAGGTGCGGCGCCCGAAACCCCCGAGGTCGCCATCGCAGCCGCCGACACAGAACACCCTCCCCATCGGCATTATCCGGAAAAGCGAAGATCAAATTGCCCAAATAGGACTGCAATTTCATCAACTGAATCCTCCTCAATAGAGGAGCGCCGGACCATTTCTGCAATGAAGCTGCTTCTCATCCGGCAATCTAACCATTCCATCAACACAGAATCTATGCAAATACCAAGGAAAATCAAACACGTGGATGGCCCCACGTCTTCTCTGGCGCTAACGGAACCCCAAACCGGCCCGCAACCCACTCCATGTACACAACACAATGACCTACCAATCTCCGAATCCGCCGGGCCACTACGCCGAAGATAGTTCATCCAATAGTGTTAGACCGACTGCCAGCCCTGCCTATCCGCTTACCACCCACTCCAGGAAAAGAGCTAAAGGCCTCAAAAATATGCGCATGATATGGTACAACCCATAGAGAAGAAACGATCAACGAAAAATTCCTAGTTTCTGTAACAACCCAAAAGGCCTCAGACTTCTGGATGAAACGGCAGCAAACGAAACGCGGATTCCCACCTTTTCGCCATTAAGCCCCTCTTGCACCCCAACCGAACCCAAACGCAACGCGGGTCGAACGATTGGTAAACATCTGAACATAGATCCCGAAGGAATCCATCGTTACCCGACTGACCTTCGGGAACGGAACAAATGGTGTATCAGCCGAAACTTGGTTCGGCTCTTTTTTGGGCACTCCCCCCAATGGAGGACACAATCAGACCCGGGTAAAGGGGGAGACCGAAAAGGACCCGCCATCCTTCCCAAATGCCCCTCCTTTCTCAACTTTTCCTCCACCACCCCCGGGTGTTCGTAAGCCGATTTGAGATTCCTCAAGGAAACAGGAAACCTGGTCGAATACGGGTGCCGGAATCCTAAAACCATGTCGAAAACCTCTTCGCGTAACAAAACCGCCCGCCCCTTGTTCCGTATATCTACTTAGGTTCGGGCTCCCATCCTCTTGGACCTTCACCGGGTCCGCCCCCGGGCTTATTGTTAGACAGTCACTTCCCTCCATACCCTTCTTAAAACATTTTGCGCCTCCATGAGACGCGGTACCGGAACACACCGGAGTAAACGTGCTTAAATCTGCAACTAGCTCCATATTTTGCTTGGCCGTCATTTTAAACTGCCAGCATAATCCTTTCTGAACCTCACCCTGTTCCTGAATCCCATACCAAGTTGGTCTTCCCCTGCCCGGAGGAGCAGGCCCCACCCGCAAAGGGCTGCCCCCACCCTCATAGGACGTCATTCCCTCATCCATAGGACCAATGTCCTTTTGGTCCCACGAATACTTGGACGACTGCCTTCTCTGGCGGAAGCCTCATCTTAACGGCAACCCACGTCATGCCCCCAATAAACCCGCATGAGCCTCACCTGATTGCGTCCATATTATCCAAAAGCGCCGGAGCAATTTTCCGGCGCCTTCTCACCCTACCACACTGCCAGAATTGCGAAAGCATGCAGCCAGTTGTAAATGTTTGAGAATGAGCCGCCACCGGCGTTTTTTCCTCGTACCTTACTTTTTCTTCTCCTCTTCTTAACCTTTATTTACAGGTTAAATTTTCTCCAAGGGGAGACAGTGAAATAAATCTCCAACATACTCGTCTTTCCTAATTTTGTCACGCACCTCAATGCTTTAGGTGAGCCCCCAGTGGGCCCTTCGAAGCAGACTTTTATCCTCTCCCTTTGCTCTGTCGTCTTCCCAAGCGAAACCCATCACTCTCCCCGCTTCTGTCTCCACCATCCCCACTCACTCCATCGGCCGCAGGTTTGCTCTAATCGCTGAATCCACGCCGCCGCCCCTGGAAAAAAACACCCCCCCCCCCCAGCCGGCACCTCCGGCTGCACCCAAGCCGTGAGCAGAGATCCTGCAACCGCCCCGACTCCACCACCCCCCCAACCGCCCGAGTAACTCCTTCACCGAGCTCGCCAATGCCCTGAACTCCGGCCACTTCTACCCGAGGGACCCCCCTGCATATCCTGCACCGCTTACGCTCACTGCTCCCGGTCCCCAACAACCCCGATATTAAGTTGTTGGAAACATAGAGGACGACGCTATTTCTTCCATGCTGCGCGGGGGGGCTGTGGACCCGCCCAGCCGCCATTGGGAAATCCAGGCCGATGTCCTCAAAATCTCATCCCCGCAGCCGAGTGAACCGCCACCTCTGGAATTGGATCCACTGAAGACGGAGAACATCACCTCCTGCTGCGACGGTCCGGTTGAAAACACCTGAGGCCCACCCGCCCTGAGGGGGCATGGGAGACTCGCGACGGCTCCTCCGGCAACGCGCTCCCCATCGACCCGGATCGGAAGGACAGGCCGACCCGCCTGCCCGTGCAGTCCCCACTTACTCACTGACCCGGCTCTCGTCTACTCACGCAGGACTGTCTTGCACCCATGACCGGATCATCATCAGGTCGGACTGCACGCAACCACCGCGGCACCGCTGAAGTGGCGACTACCACCGACCGCAGTGCTCTGCCGCCCCGCGGGGGTGCCCCCCGCTAACCCCCCCGCCGCCGGATTCCCCCCGGCCCGGGGGGGAACGCGGCAGCAACTCCCCAAACCCCCCCTGACCGGGGGGGGTCCCGGAGGGCTCCTTCGGCTGGGGCGGGCTCTAGCGTGACTCCGGGCTAAGCCCTGAGGAGGCCTGGCGCGCCCCCCGGGATTTCCTCCGGGGATCCCCCACCGTCCCACGGCGCTCTCGCCCCAGCGGGGCCTCACTTCCCCCTTCACCCACCCCTCGCCCACGCGTCGGGGGCCGCGGCGCGCATCTCTCCACAGCTCCTTACCCACCATGATTCATAGTAGGCAAGGAGGTTGGGGCGTGGTCCCCCTCGCTTGAAACCCGCCCGGAACACTTCCTCCCGCCCGCGCCCGGCCTTGGCCCCCCCCTTTTCCCCGACGTCAGGGCCCCCGCACGCCCCGCTGCGCGGTCTTTGGGGCCCTCCCCCCAGCTTCGGGGTCCGCCTTCCTTTGTGAAACTACCGTCGCTCTGTTTGTTTTGCTTTGCTGATTTTTTAATGGACAAAATTTAAAAAAAAAATTTACAATCCCCCCACAAAGCAAAAGCCCTAAAACGACAATGTTTGAACAGAAATAAAACGGTTAAGGTTTTTTTTAAAAGGTGAAATTCTCCACTAAGGGGGCGTTACACGCAAAGGACAAATACCGGGCGGTTTTTTTCCCCACCTATTTGTCCCCTTTTTTGCGCCGTCCCACCTGTGAGGGGAAAAGGTTTCCCGCATGAGCCCTCCCTCTTTCCCCTTCACAAGCACAATTCTGTCCGAAAACAAAAACGATAAATGGCTTGTAGAATTTTGGGGCAAAAAACCCCAAACCCCCTGAAAAAAAAGGGTAAAAAAAACCCCGCCGTGGGGACAGTCCCTAAGGGGGGAAAAAGTAAAAAAAAAAAAAAAAAAAAAACTGAAACTTTATCAATATTTACCTTAAAAAAATCACATAGCAAAACAAACAAGGGAGATGGCCCACGCGTTTCATAGTTTCTTCCTTAAAACATACGAAAGGAAATCTGAAAAATGCAAGGGTATTTCACATGGCTTTTTTTGCCCGGGGTTTTCACGTGCATTTTGCGCGATTGGCAGAGTCATGGACAACAAAGTGAGCTTAGAAGCATTTACCCTCTGGATCGTCTATCATAGGAGCTAATGACTGGGGGGTCTGCACAACAAACCTCCCGGCCCGCCCTCCCTGCGGACAGGGTTTGGGATTTCAAAACGCTGACCTCCCCCTCGCTTTGAATTAATAACTTATGTTTTCCCCTGGGGAGTCCTTTCTGAAAAAATTTCTTTTCACAAACGTCCCTTTCCCGTCATGATGATGAGGAACGCTGTGAGCTCCCCGCAGCGAGCGGTGCCCATTCAGAGGGGATCAGCCGCGAGGGGCTTTTATGAAACATTACAAAAGGAATCACAGGGAAAATGCTAAGGGAACGCGAAATGACCCTCGGGAAGCCGCACAAACAAAACTTATGCCAAGCTATGAAGTGGGAAACGGCCCAGTGCATCTCCCCCGGCGGGGGTCGCAAACCCGCCCGAGTGCCAGGAAAACATCAGCGGCACCGCCCGCATGCTCGGGGAAGCCAAGTGCGCCAGATCCCTCTCCATGGCGGAGGGAAGGGTCGGAGGTTGGGCACAGTGCAGCACGCCACAATGTTCAGAGACTCCTCCACCATGAAAACACAATGGGGCAGGTTTATCAATGCTGTGTAATGCTTAGACCAGACAACCTGACAATGAGACCACATGGATCATAGAGCTGATAAATCTGCCGCACTGTCTAGTCTAACCTTACACCTTCTATTAGTCGGCTTACTTTATGTCAATAATTGCACCAAAATTGCACCTAAAATGCTAAGCCTTGCCCTTATACCTGTGAAGTCGCACCTCTTTTACTGAGGCCACACCCTTTTTGTTAGATGAGGCGCAGTAGTGTCTAGAAGCTGTCTAAAAGACAATAATTGTGGTGCAATTGCCATTATAAATGTGCCCCAATGCGAAACAATGGAGTTGATTCTTGGGGCCCACCAGTGGAGATGATTCTTGGAGCCCAACAGTGGAGATGATTCTTGGGGCTCACCAGTGGAGGTGATTCTTGGGGCCCACCAGTGGAGTTGATTCTTGTGGCCCATAGGTGGACTTGATTCTTGGGGCCTATAGGTGGACTTGATTTTTGGGGCCAACCAGTGGACTTGATTCTTGGAGCCCACCAGTGGAGATGATTCTTGGGGCTCACCAGTGGAGATGATTCTTGGGGCTCACCAGTGGAGGTGATTCTTGGGGCCCACCAGTGGACTTGATTCTTGTGGCCCATAGGTGGACTTGATTCTTGGGGCCAACCAGTGGACTTGATTCTTGGGGCCCACCAGTGGAGTTGGTTCTTGGGAATCACCAGTGGAGTTGGTTCTTGGGGCCACCAGTGGAGTTGGCTCTTGGGTTCACCAGTAGAGTTGATTCTTGGGGCCAGCAGTGGAGATTATTCTTGGAGCCCATCAGTGGACTTGATTCTTGGAGCCCATCAGTGGAGTTGATTCTTGGGGCCCACCAAGGGAGTTGATTCTTGGGGCCCACCAATGGAGTTGATTCTTGCTGCCACCAGTGGAGTTGGTTCTTGGGTTCACCAGTGGAGTTGATTCTTGGGGCCCACCAGGGGAGTTGGTTCTTGGGTTCACCAGTGGAGATGATGCTATGGGGGGGTTACCAGTGGAGATGATTCTCGGGGCCCACCAGTGGAGATGATTCTTGGGGCTCACAAGTGGAGATGATTCTTGGGGCCCACCATGGGAGTTGCTTCTTGTGGCCCAACAGTACAGTTGATTCTTGGGGCCACCAGTTGATTCTTGGGGCCCATCAGTAGAGTTGATTCTTGGGGCCACCAGTGGAGTTGATTCTTGGGGCCACCAGTGGAGTTGATTCTTGGGGCCACCAGTGGAGATGATTCTTGGGGCCACCAGTGGAGATGATTCTTGGGGCCCACCAGTGGAGATGATTCTTGTGGCCACCAGTGGAGATGATTCTTGTGGCCACCAGTGGAGATGATTCTTGGGGCCCACCAGTGGAGTTAATTCTTGGAGCCCACCAGTGGAGTTGATTCTTGGGGCCCACCAGTGGAGTTGATTCTTGGGGCCCACCAGTGGAGTTGATTCTTGGGGCCCACCCGTGGAGTTGATTCTTGGGGCCCACCCGTGGACTTGGTTCTTGGGAATCACCAGTGGAGTTGGTTCTTGGGGCCACCAGTAGAGTTGATTCTTGGGGCCAGCAGTGGAGATTATTCTTGGAGCCCACCAGTGGAGTTTATTCTTGGGGCCCACCAGTGGAGTTGATTCTTGGGGCCCACCATGGGAGTTGATTCTTGGGGCCCACCAGTGTAGAAGATTCTTGCTGCCAACCAGTGGAGTTGGTTCTTGGGGCCCACCAGTGGAGTTGGTTCTTGGGCCCACCAGTGGAGTTGGTTCTTGGGTTCACCAGTGGAGTTGATTCTCGGGGCCCACCAGTGGAGATGATTCTCGGGGCTCACCAGTGGAGATGATTCTCGGGGCTCACCAGTGGAGATGATTCTCGGGGCTCACCAGTGGAGAAGATTCTCGGGGCCCACCAGTGGAGTTGATTCTCGGGGCCCACCTGTGGAGATGATTCTCGGGGCCCACCAGTGGAGATGATTCTCGGGCCCACCAGTGGAGATGATTCTCGGGGCCCAGCAGTGGAGATGATTCTCGGGGCCCAGCAGTGGAGATGATTCTCGGGGCCCAGCAGTGGAGATGATTCTCGGGGCCCACCAGTGGAGATGATTCTCGGGGCCCACCAGTGGAGATGATTCTGGGGGCCCACCAGGGGAGTTGATTTTCGGCGCCCACCATGGGAGTTGATTCTCGGGGCCCACCATGGGAGTTGATTCTCGGGGCCCACCATGGGAGTTGATTCTTGGGGCCCACCATGGGAGTTGATTCTTGGGGCCCACCATGGGAGTTGATTCTTGGGGCCCACCATGGGAGTTGATTCTTGGGGCCCACCATGGGAGTTGATTCTTGGGGCCCACCAGTGGAATTGATTCTTGGGGCCCACCATTGGAGATGATTATTGGGGCCCCACCAGTGGAGATGATTCTTGGGGCCCAACAGTAGAGTTGATTCTTGGGGCCCAACAGTAGAGTTGATTTTTGGGGCCCAACAGTAGACTTGAGTCTTGGGGCTACAAATGGAGATGATTCTTGGGGCCACCAGTAGAGTTGATTCTTGGGGCCACCAGTGGAGTTGATTCCTGAGGCTAACCAATGGAAATTATTTTTGAGAGCTACTTGTAGAGTTGATTGTTAGGGTCCATTCTACAGCTACTGTACATGATTGCACATACCACACATGACTCCTGCACTCTACCTGTCTTTATCTGCCTTACTCCCTGAAAAGCAGCCCCAGGCCTGACCAGAATCAATGAAAATGAACCGGGGCGATTTTTCGGTGTTTTGGGCACTGTTTTGGGAGCTGATCCGCTTCCAAAACAGCGTCGAAATCTCGTCAAAATCAGCCATGTAAACATATCCGAAGGGTATGTCCCCATGATGAGTAAAATTTACTCGTCGGATTGTACTGTTGAAAACCGCGTCAGAGTATTTTATGTGGATTTTAGGTGTTTTTTTTCTTGCGGATTCACAGTCAGAAAACGCCATGGGGTTTGGATGCGGATCTGAAATAGGAATGTTTTGGACATGTTTTTTATGTTGAATCCAATGGAAGAATGAACGTGTTCTAAGTTTTTTTTTACTTTAGAAAACCAACCAAGAAAATCCGCATTATGTGGACTATTTCGTTTCGGTTTTAGAAAAGTATTTTAAGTCGGATCCACGCAGTTTCTGACTTGAAATACCCGTCGAGTAGACGGACCCCAGGGGAATGTTCATATGATGGATTTTTCCATAATGAAAACTGTGCTGTGCCCTCAGGGTGGAAATTCATTCAGATTTCTACAGCAGATTTTATCTCCTGTGCAGCAGAAACCGCATAGAAGTGATACGTCATTGGTTCTGTGTGTAATCCATGGGGAATTTTTTGCATCAGTGATTGCAAAAGTCTCATAAAAGCATCCATGCAGTACAAGTTTAAAGGCGGGCAACGAAAATGATAAAAGGAAGGGGAGGACTGGGAAAGATGAGCAAAATTAGGGGTTTAGTTTACAGAAAAGACGACTGCGGGTGACCTTATATGTGTAAACATATCAGGGGTCACTATAGAGATCTCTCCCAAGATCTACTTATACCCAGGACTGGATCCAGAAAAAAGGGGCGTCCTCTATGTCTTGAGGAAAGAAGGTTTCTACATAAACAGAGAAAGGGATTCTTTACTGTAAGAGCAGTGAGACTGTGGAACTGTCTGCCAGAGGAACTTGTCATGGTGAATTCACTAATAAAGTTCAAAAGGGTTCTGGATACATTTCTAGATGTAATAACATAACAAGTTATAGTGAACAGGATTCTGGAGAAGGGTCTGGAGACATTTCTAGATGTAATAATATAACAAGTTATAGTGACCGGGATTCTGGAAAAGGGTCTGGATACATTTCTAGATGTAATAATATAACAAGTTATAGTGACCGGGATTCTGGAGAAGGGTCTGGAGACATTTCTAGATGTAATAATATAACAAGTTATAGTGACCAGGATTCTGGAGAAGGGTCTGGAGACATTTCTAGATGTAATAATATAACAAGTTACAGTGACCGGGATTCTGGAAAAGGGTCTGGATACATTTCTAGATGTAATATAACAAGTTATAGTGACCGGGATTCTGGAGAAGGGTCTGGAGACATTTCTGGATATAATAATATTACAAGTTATAGTGACCGGGATTCTGGAGAAGGGTCTGGATACATTTCTAGATGTAAAAATAGAACAGGTTATAGTGACCGGGATTCTGGAAAAGGGTCTAGATACATTTCTAAATGTATTAATATAACAAGTTGCAGTGACCGGGTTTCTGGAGAAGGGTCTGGATACATTTCTAGATGTAATAATATAACAACTTATAGTGACCGGGATTCTGGAGAAGGGTCTGGAGACATTTCTAGATGTAATAATATAACAACTTATAGTGACTGGGATTCTGGAGAAGGGTCTGGAGACATTTCTAGATGTAATAATATAACAATCTATAGTGACCAGGATTCTGGAGAAGAGTCTGGATACATTTCTAGATGTAATAATATAAAAAGTTATAGTGACCGGGATTCTGGAGAAGAGTCTGGATACATTTCTTAGATGTAATAATAGAACAAGTTAAAGTGACCGGATTCTGGAGAAGGGTCTGGATACATTTCTAGATGTAATAATATAACAAGTTATAGTGACTGGGATTCTGGAGAAGGGTCTGGATACATTTCTAGATGTAATAATATAACAAGTTATAGTGACCAGGATTCTGGAGAAGGTGCTGGATACATTTCTAGATGTAATAATCTAACAGGTTATAGTGTCCGGGATTCTGGAGAAGGGTCTGGATACATTTCTAGATGTAATAATATAACAAGTTAAAGTGACTGGGATTCTGGAGAAGGGTCTGGATACATTTCTAGATGTAATAATATAACAAGTTATAGTGACCAGGATTCTGGAGAAGGGTCTGGATACATTTCTAGATGTAATAATATAACAGGTTATAGGGACCAGGATTCTGGAGAAGGGTCTGGATATATTTCTAGATGTAATAATATAACAAGTTATAGAGACCAGGATTCTGGAGAAGGGTCCTTGATCCAGGGATTTATTCAGGTTGCCAGATTGTAGTCGTAAAGGATTTTTTTTCCCCCTAAAGTAAGGACAATTGACCTCATGAGGGTTTTGCCTTCTTCTGGATCAACACTATTGAACAATATTCTGAACTGGATGGACAAATCTTCAAAACGCAAGGCATATCCAACAACACCGTTTAAATATAAAAATAAACTCCATCTTTATCCAATCATATTAAAAATCCATATTTCATATGGAAAAAACTGGCTGACGTGTTTCAGGCAGAAGTGCCCTCCTAGCCTGTAGTTGTTTTAATACATTGGATTCAGGCTATGAGGGCTCGTCTAAATGACCCGAAACGCGTCAGACTGGTACCTTGTTCGTCTATTCATGTCACCCCGTTTGTTAAAGCTACATTTTGAATCAATGCACCTGCTTTCATTGGATCTTCCGGAGCTGCTGGCAATTTTCCCCCTTCTGCCTATGAGGGCACGTTTGCCTTAAAAACGCGTCAGCCATTTTTTTTCCACATGACATATGGGTTTTAATAAAGCTGGAGATTTTCTTTTAATATTTAATGGAGCTGCTGGATGTACCTTTCGTTTTGATGATTTGCTCCGATGGGAAATCCGAACGTCTAGTCTAAGAGGAGTCCATTGATATACGATAGATGCATAGGTGAGCGAAGCTTTTTCAGGTTAAACTGGACGGACGTATGTGTGAGATGAGACCACCTCCTTCATGTTTACAGTGGGGCTGGCTCTTTGCTTCTTCCTTCATCTGAGAAGTTGGTTGATGGCCCCTAGATTGCGTTGTTCCATTAATACATGTAGCAATGGGTCCAGATTTGGGTTTTGTGATGACGGTTTCACTTTATTGCAGCATAATCTAATTTACTCAGAAACCCTTGATGAATACAGAATTATAATATGTCATACATTGAGTATATGTGCAGCACACACTGAACGCGGCGGTGCATCATCGCTCCCGTCAGAAGTGAAGAAATCTCAATGGAAGCAACCTTTCTTTAGCTCCTGGTGAAGGTGCATTGAGATTTAGGAGGCGTGTGACTCGTTGATGACTGCGGATCATCAGGGGGCGCCCCGCTCCTCTTTGTGTCTGAGATATCGTGTATCATGCGCTTTCTTCCATCCAGGCTATAGAATCGGATGGAAAGTTACATTCCTGGAGAGCTTGTCGGAACCTGCGCGCTAATTACACGTCTCCATGGAATTTCTCTTCACTATCACCTTCATCATCCCTCACCAGTTTAACCATTACGTTGCCAGTCAGTTTTATCGATCCCAGTCATCTGTCAATGGGATTTGAAGCTTTTTTTTTTTTCTTTTTTATTGAGCAAATGCAACAAAAAGTTAATAAGAAAGTATCTCCATTAAAGGGATGTTCCTTGCACTTTTCTGACCCATTAAAGAGCCTTAAAACGGGACTAAGGAGCCAAGCCGGAAACTGCTGTATAAGGAAGGGTCACCCATCTGTAGACAGCTGTTTTGGGGTTCTTCAAAGTTGTTCAAAGCTTATTAAAGTTGGGAGTTGTCTGCCCTTTGGTTGCCTGCTCCACCGGGACATTTGGATCTTATTAGGTGAGCTGGTTTATATCTTTCAAGCTTTTGGGGTTCTTGTTCCTTCCTTCTGGGGGGCAGCTTATATATTCTGGCTACTATAACTAATTAAAGGGGTGTTACCACGAGCACTTTTCACGACTCAGAAAGTGGGTAATGCATTTCGGCCATCCTCTCCATTCAATTCTGTGGGAATTCTGAATATAGTCGAACCAGTGTGCTGGTCTGTAACCAGAACTCCCATAGAAATGAATGGGGAAGACGGCTGCAAGCGCTGCCCTCCTCATTGTCTGAGATGGTCGGCTCGTAGAGAGCTATGATCTGACCTGTATATAGAATATAGTATATAGAATATATAAGCTCTCCTCTGGAAGGAAGGGACAAGAAGCCCAAAACAGATGGGTGACCCCTAGTCATGGGGGAGTTTCTGGCTTGGCTCCTTAGTCCTATTTCAAGGCTCTTTAACAGATCAGATTTGATTGAACGAGAAGGTACCATCAGTCTTCAGAGTTTTAAAAAAGTTTTAAGAAATGTCGTCTATATACCCTCTTCTTCATTTGTTCTTTTTTTATTGTACCACCCTGATATATGGCTACTTGATATCTCTATTTAGGGTCCGCGAGGACCTGATGGTCCTCCAGGAGATCCCGGCAGCCCAGGGGTGAAGGTAAGGGAACTGTGGATATGATCAAACACATTGGGCCTTATGTATGAAAACTGTAAGACAGTAAGACTGTCTTTGTTGCCCATAGCAACCAATCAGAGCTCATAGCAACCGGGGCCCATAGCAACCAATCAGAGTTCATAGTAACCAATCAGCCCATAGCAACCAATCAGAGCCCATAGCAACCAATCAGAGCTCACAGCAACCAATCAGAGCTCATAGCAACTAATGAGAGCCCATAGTAACCAATCAGAGCTCAGCTTTCATTTCATATAGTGCTATGGAAAAATAAAAGCTGCGCTCTGATTGGTTATGGGTTCTGATTGGTTGCTATGGGCTCTGATTGGTGGCTATGGGCTCTGATTGGTTGCTATGAGCTTTGATTGGTTGCCATGGGCTCTGATTGGTTGCTATGAGCTGTAATTGGTTGCTAAGAGTTCTGATTGGTTGCTAAGGGCAACAAAGACTGTCTTACTGCTAGACCGTTATCATACATAAGACCCATAAACTTATCTTAGTCTGAATGACATGAAAATTATATTGTAATATTTGTTTCTTCAGGGTGAAAGAGGTGAATCTGGGAAAAAAGGACCTCATGGACGAATCGTGAGTAGAATTCAAAATCTGCACCCCAAGAATAATGATCTTATATTTAACAGAGATATATGTATCACACCCATATCTGTTGCCCACTCAAAAAAAATCAAATTGGGCCTCATTTACGAAAATTGTCTAGGCATAAGAATGTCCTTGTTGCCCATAGCAACCATTGGTCGCTATGAGCTCTGATAAGTTGCTATGGGCTCTGATTGGTTGCTATGGGCTCCGATTGATTACTATGAGCTCTGATTGGTTGCTATGAGCTCTGATTGGTCGCTATGGGCTCTGATTGGTTGTTATGGGCTCTGATTGGTTGCTGTGAGCTCTGATTGGTCGTTATGAGCTCTGAATGGTTGCTATAAGCTCTGATTGGTTGCTATGGGCTCTGATTGGTCGCTATGAGCTCCGATTGGTTGCTATAAGCTCTGATTGGTTGCTATGAGCTCTGATTGCTATGGGCTCTGATTGGTCGCTATGTGCTCTGATTGGTTTCTGTGAGTTCTGCTTGGTTGCTATGGGCTCTGATTGGTTGCTATGAGCTCTGATTGGTTGCTATGAGCTCTGATTGGTTGCTATGAGCTCTGATTGGTTGCTATGAGCTCTGATTGGTTGTGGGCTCTGATAGGTTGTTATGAGCTCTGATTGGTTGCTATGAGCTCTGATTGGTTGCTATGCGCTCTGATTGATCGCTATAAGCTCTGATTGGTTGCCATGGGCTCTGGTTTCTATGGGCTCTGATTGGTTGCTATGAGCTCTGATTGGTTGCTATGGGCTCTGATTGGTTGCTATGGGCTCTGATTGGTGGCTATGGGCTCTGATTGGTTTCTATGAGCTCTGATTGGTTGCTATGGGCAACAAGGACAGTCTTACTGTTTGGCAGTTTTAATAAATGAGGCCCATTATACTTTGTGACCAAACCTTTCCATAAACCACAAGGAGACAATGTAACCGGCCGTGAGATCCAATTTTGAGATTTTTGTTTTACAATTCTAGTACATTTTAGTCAAACATCCTGATCTTCTGGATTCGTTATCCCCTTGTTATCTCCCTGTAGGACATCAGTCTGTGGTATCACCTCTTGGGACGGCCGCCCTCCACTAAACACAATGGGCTCCAGTCATTTCTTAGAGCTCTATGTAACGCTGGGTTTTGCTGGATGAAGATGAGCATTTATTTGGTTGTCTCCATCCCCTGTGATCAGTTAACAGTCAGCTTGGGGGCACCGGTTCCCTTCTGCATAGGAACGCTGTGTTCCCCATTCTGTTCTATGGGAGTTCCCAGTACAGGGGAGCGCTGTGTTCTCCATTCTGTTCTATGGGAGTTCCAGTACAGGGGAGCGCTGTGTTCTCCATTCTGCTCTATGGGAGTTCCAAGTACAGGGGTGCGCTGTGTTCTCCATTCTGTTCTATGGGAGTTCCCAGTACAGGGGAGCGCTGTGTTCTCCATTCTGTTCTATGGGAGTTCCCAGTACAGGGGAGCGCTGTGTTCTCCATTCTGTTCTATGGGAGTTCCCAGTACAGGGGAGCGCTGTGTTCTCCATTCTGTTCTATGGGAGTTCCCAGTACAGGGGAGCGCTGTGTTCTCCATTCTGTTCTATGGGAGTTCCCAGTACAGGGGAGCGCTGTATTCTCCATTCTGTTCTATGGGAGTTCCCAGTACAGGGGAGCGCTGTGTTCTCCATTCTGTTCTATGGGAGTTCCCAGTACAGGGGAGCGCTGTGTTCTCCATTTTGTTCTATGGGAGTTCCCAGTACAGTGGAGCGCTGTGTTCTCCATTCTGTTCTATGGGAGTTCCCAGTACAGGGGAGCGCTGTGTTCTCCATTCTCTTCTATGGGAGTTCCCAGTACAGGGGAGCGCTGTGTTCTCCATTCTCCTCTATGGGAGTTCCCAGTACAGGGGGGCGCTGTGTTCTCTCCATTCTGTTCTATGGGAGTTCCCAGTACAGGGGAGCGCTGTGTTCTCTCCATTCTCCTCTATGGGAGTTCCCGGTACAGAGGAGCGCTGTGTTCGGCTGCACTCAAAACTCCCATAGAACAGAATGGAGAGTCATGCGCAAGTGTAACCGGATCTCCATTCTGAGCCGAAACTTCCAGGGGCCCGTTCTCTGGGACCCGCATCTGTCAGACTTTGATTGCATATCCCATTCATACGTCATCAAAGTCTATGGTGGGAGCCACCTTTAAGAACTGCTGCAATGTTACTTGTGGTTGTTTTAGATTATAATTTTTTGTTACCGTTTCTGACGTATTTTTATAAGTTACCTTTGATATATTCATAGGGGAAGGTGGGAAGTCACGGAGAAAGAGGAGAACAAGGAAAACCTGTAAGTAACACATTCCGTGTTGTAAATCCTGGCAATCAATGTGACTATTGCGGTTGCTATTCATGTAAAAAGAAAGACATAAAAGGGAAATACATATACAGTATATCTATAGGAATGTGCAAAAGTTTCAGGCAGGTGCTGAAAAAATGCTGTAAGTAAGAATGATTTTAGAAATAAAAGTAAATGAAGCAAAGAGAGATTCAATCAGGACTTGTACATAGTATTCGAGGCAACTCGGACGGGAGGTTCTTCCAAACATCTTGGAGAGCTAAGCCCAGATCTTATGTGGATGGAGCTGCTCACGTTCTCCTGTGTGTTCATGTAATCCCATCATCATCATGTCTGAAGAAGGGAGCTAGTACTCTGGAAAGCTCACCCTCATATATACTCAGTCAGCCTCTAAAAGGTATCGCCTGATTTCTTCACTCTTCTACATGTAATCCCAGACAGACTGGATGATGATGGGATCCGGGCTCTGTGGGGGCCATATCCTCACTTTAAAGACTACAAAGGCTTGATTTTAGATTTCTCTTTGGTTCATGGTTCTCTTCTATCGGAGAGCAGCACTGCCCCCCCTTTTAAGTTCTTAAAGGGGTCGTCCACCTCAAATAAAAAAGCATTTCAATAGGTCCCTAGTCCTCCGTAAAATAAAAAATTAAAAAATCTTCTACTCGCCTTCCTCCAGTTCCAGAGACCCTTCGCTCCAGTCTTCTGTTGACACGCTCTGCCTTCCAAACTGTGATGTAAGTGTAGAGGCACGTGATCTCTTTACCCACTCAGCGACCACAGAGGTGACGTCCCCATACAGCCGTCACGGCGTTTCAACAGAAGACTCCAAGCTGGAACCAGGGACTGGAGGAGGGTGAGTATAATTTTTATTTTTTTTTCATTTTACTAAGGGCCCAGGACCTATTGAAATGCTTTAAATTTTTTTAACCATGGTAACGCATTATTTTCTTCATAACTATAGATTTCAAACTTTAAAAAAATTTTAAGATTTTTAAAAAAAAAAAAAAAAATACCCAGTAGATGGGATACTTCCAATATAAAGAAAAACTGTACTCGCCTTCCAAGCCGCCAACTCTCCAGTGCCACCGCTGTTCCCCCGCGTCCATGGTTCACGTGACGCTGCAGCCAATCACTGGCATCGTTGGTCAAGTTTTTTTTTATTTTGTTTTGGGGTTTTTTTCATTTTAGTCTTGACTATTAGGAATTTATGAAAAACTTTCAGACAACCCAAACCTCCTCTCCGGCTTTTTATCCACATCTTCTCCCCATCCTTAGTTGAACTTGATGTCTATTTTAAACTGTACTATGAACAGTCCCTACTTTTGATCGAATCTTTGTCCCTCCTCATTAGACCTGTGCTAATAAATTGGCTGTATTGCTACAAACATACCTACTTGCATCCTCTGGCATATTTGCTGCAGACCTGTACTTCAGGTGATAATTTATTGTTATTTAGTTTTTACAACTTTGTATGACATTTGTCATCATTTGTAAATGAAGGATGAAGACCTCGTGAAAAGTGAGGAAATCACCCCTAGTAACAGGTTCTAGCAAAACATTCAAATAAGCTCTGGGGAAGAGAATTAGGACCATCTATTGGAAGTAGCATTACTTAAGGTCACATTGACCCACCAAAATGCCTTAAAACGTGATTAGGAGTTTAAAGCCCAATCCCACTACCATCTGCAGACAGCTGTTTTGGGGTGAGGCTTTAGATGTAGTGTAAAAGGGGGGTAATATTCCTCACTAGGAAGAGACACTGTGAAGGTCTGTGGAGACTTATAAGCCATGAATGCTCTGCTAAAATTTAAACATATTCAAATAAGAGCAGAGCGCTAGAGGTCTGGGGCCACCTATTGGAAATAGCATTCCTTGAAGTCACATTCGATCCACCATAAAGCCTTGAAATCTGACTAGGAGTTTAAAGCCAAGCCAGGTACCCATCTGCAGACAGCTGTTTTGGGTTATTGGCCCCACTTCAAGTTCAGAGCAGGGTTCTAGCTGGGTAAAAGGCTTTATAGGTAACTCAAATAGAGTAATTTTAGTGGAGCTTTCATGGCTTGCAACTGCAAGTCTCCACACTCCTTCATGGTGCTTCTCCCAAATGACAAACATTAGACATTTTGAGCTACATCTGTTGGAAACTGGGTCGGCTTTAAACTCCTAGTCATGTTTCAAGGCTTTTTGCTAGAGGGTCAGATGTGACTTTAAGGAATGCTACTTCGAATAGGTGGTACTAGAGTCCTACCTCTACGCCCTCCAGCTTTTAATACATTTACATTTTAGTGCAGCATTCATGACTTGTAAGTTTCCACACACCTTCATGGTGCTTCTCCTAAATGAGGAAAATTACCCATTTTGAGCTTCTTCTAATGGTAACTGCCTGGACTTTAAACTCCTAGTCATGTTTCAAGGCTTTTTGGTAAGGGGTCAGATGTGACTTTAAGGAATGCTACTTCCAATAGGTAATGCTAGAGTCCTACTTCTATACCCTCCAACTTATTTGAATACATCTCATTGTAGTGGAGCATTCATGACTTGTAAGTTTCCATACACCTTAATTATGCTTCTTCCAAATGATGAACTTTACCCATTTTGAGCTAGATGTGTCAAATGTTACTTTAAGTAATGCTACTTCCAATAGGTGATGCTAGAGTCCTACCTCTATGCCCTCCAGCTTATATGAATACATTTACATTTCACTGGAGCGTTCATGACTTGTAAGTTTCCACACACCTTCATGATGCTTCTCCTAAAATGAGGAAAATTACCCATTTTGAGGTTCTTCTGGCTTGACTTTTTGGTAAGGGGTCAGATGTGACTTTGCTACTTCCAATAGGCGGCGTTAGAGTCCTAACTCAATACCCTCCAACCTATTTGCATACATTTACATTTTAATGGAGCATTCATGACTTGTAAGTTTCCACACACCTTCATGGTGCTTCTTCCAAATGATGAACTTTACCCATTTTGAGCTACATCTAAAGCCAATCACCCAGCCGGCCAGAAGCCTGCTCTGCACTGATGAAGTGCAAACACCCCAAAACAGTGGTAACTGGCTCAGCTTTAAACTCCTAGTCATATTTCAAGGCTTTTTGATGGGTTCGATGAGGAATGCTACTTCCAACAGATGGTGCTAGAGTCCTAGCCGTCTTCCCTCCAGCTTATTTGAATACATTTAAATGTTGGTGGAGCATTCATGGCTTGCAAGTCTCCGCACACCTTCATGGTACCTCTCCCTAATGAGGAACATTACACTTTTTGAACAGACTGACGTGTAAGCCGTACAGATCCTCTAATAGGCAGTTGTCTCAGTCAGCTTCTCCTTGACCCAAGGGATTGATTTTGGTTTGTGGAATGATTCTCTATAATAAGCACCAAAGACACGAAATTTCAGATTACATCTCCCAGCATGCCCTGGTGGCCACAGGATTCTCAATTTTTGGAAACCTACCAGGCCCTGCTGGGAGTTGTGCTTTCCCAGCCATGGAGATCCTGTGGTTGGAGACGGCTCTTCTGGTTTATTACAGTGATTTCTTTCCTTTTTTCTTCAAAGGGCACAGCTGGTCCAGCAGGAAGCGCGGGAGACATGGGACCTCCTGGAGAAGTCGTACGTTGATTCTTTATATCATTGTATTTTCCACTTATTGTTTATACAGCACCAGCATATTCACACGTTCATGTAATAATCACCTATATCGGCCCCGCACCTGCACAGAGGGAAGATACAAACAGATAGGGCATGTTCACACTGTGTTTTTGGATGAGGTTTTGGACGAGATTTTCGGAGCGTTTCCTCGCCCAAAACCTCGTCTAAACCACATCAAAACCTCGCCTGAAACGCGCTTCTTCAGACGAGGTTTTTGAGGAGGCTTTGATCAGGTTTTGGATCAGGTTTTCACCCGTACAAATGAATAGCCAGGACAAAAACCGCACGAAAACCACGCCTAAGCCGCGCCTACAATGCGCTTCAAGAATTGACATGACACTTCTTTCTCATTGCTTCCAGAGAAGCGTGTAAAAACCTCGTCGTGTGTGAACGACGAGGTTTTACATAGGAATCAATTAAATGAACTGGGGGCGTTTTGAAAGCGTTTTGGGCGAGGAAACGCTCCGTCCAAAACCTCGTCCAAAACCTTGTCCAAAAACGCCGTGTGGACATGCCCATATTGTCCTTTCAGATCCCATGTCCACAAAGTAGCAATGCCAACCACTGTGCCACCCACATATATTAACTGTCACTTTGGTAAGGGTTACAGTTGGGTTTATTTAAATTGCACTTGCTTCTCCTCCAATCAGAGTGATTAGATATAAAAATTGGACCGGAACGATTTTCCTGGGGAGATTCCACCACTTTATGATTGGTGCAGGTCTCACCTCTGGGACCCCAACAGATCCTGACAATAAACCCTATTACCCCATCATTGTGTCCTTTTCTGGGGTTGCCATAGTGTAGTTTTAGGTCTACATTGTGCATGGCCATCCGGCAACCGCCCAGAGCGCCGCTCGTCTTTAGAGGTCGGGGGGTGCGCAGTCAGGGCGCGTACTGATGCTGAATGATCCCATTGACTTTATATGTGCTGCCGGTCATGGTCATGCAGAGTTTACAGCTCCGGGAAGGGAGAGACGGCTGTCAGCAGCAGCCGGGCTCTCCAGGCAGAAGGCAGGGAAGGTTTATTACCGTCTCTTCCTTTCCAATAATTGTATATACAGCGCTCAGTGAGTGTGATAAAGCCTAGAAACGTCCTGTCTATGTTTTATTGTTAAAGGCCCAGTAATTTTTTAAGATTTAACCATACCACCGAACTAAGATGGTCAGAGGGACACCTAGAGACTCATCCATGAAGACTGTCTAGACTTTGTTTTTTGCCCATAGCAACCAATCAGAGCTCCCCTTTCATTTTTTCAGAGCACTATATGAAATGAAAGCTGAGCTCTGATTGGTTGTTATGAACCCTGATTGGTCACTATGGGCTCTGATTGTTGCCATGGGCTCTGACTGTTGCCATGAACTCTGATTGGTTGCTATGAGCTCTGATTGGTTGCTATGAGCTCTGATTGGTTGTATGGAGACTGATTGGTTGCTATGAGCTCTGATTGGTTTCTATGGGCTCTGATTGGTTGCTATGGGCTCTGATTGGTTGCTATGGGCTCTGATTGGTTGCTATGAGCTCTGATTGGTTGCTATGAGCTTTTGTTGCTATGGGCTCTGATTGGATGCTATAAGCTCTGATTGGTTGCTATAAGCTCGGGTTGCTATGGGCTCTGATTGGTTTCTATGGGCTCTGATTGGTTTCTATGCAATCTGGTTGGATGCTATGAGCTCTAATTGGTTGTTATGGGCTGTGATTGGTTGCTATGGATTCTGGTTGCTATGAGCTCTGGTTGCTGTTAGCTCTGATTGGTTACAGTGAGCTCTGATTCGTTGCTATGGGCTCTGAGTGGTAGCTATGAGCTCTGATTGATGCTATGAGATCTGATTGGTTATATGGAGTCTGGTTGCTGTGGGTTCTGATTGGTTGCTATGAGATCCGATTGGTTGCTGTGGGTTCTGATTGGTTGCTATGAGATCCGATTGGTTGCTGTGGGTTCTGATTGGTTGCAGTGGGTTCTGATTGGTTGCTATGGACAGAGAAAGTCTTAGGGCATGTCCCCAATGCAAGGGTTTTCGGCCGGTTTTTCAGCCGGTTTGCGGTTTTTCAGACCTCCTGAAAAACCGGCCAAAAATGAGCACAATGGTGCTCTATGGAAAACCCGTGCAGCAGTCCCCACTGCACGGCTTTTGCGCCCGGCGGCAAAACATTGAGCAAGCACCATCTTCCGTCCGGTTTTTGGTTAGTTTAAGGGATTTTCATGTATGAAAAGTGTCTGGGTGTAAGATTTTTTTCTGCTCCTCCACCTGCTGGTCGTAGCTGGTACTGCAGCACATCTGCTGCTTTGATCGATAACTGCTGAGCAGCGCCGGTCTGCATAGCTCCGGTGTAAAAGGAAGAAACCAGCAACGTGATAACTATTTGCCATCAAATCCTAAGGCCTCTCCCATTCGTGTTTGTGCAGTTCTATGACCCAGAAAAGCCAATTGATTAATTTGCCATTTGTGGTTCGGTTCTTTTGCTTTATAATAATTTAAAGAACAATAGCGCTTTATGAGGAATTCACAAACTGTACCGAGTAATTCAGAGCAGATTTGCAGAACCCATTGAAGCTCATATTAGACCAGATGTTTATCATTTGTTCAATTATAAACCGAATATTCTTGGGCTCGGAGCATCAGACCCCACAGGCCCGGCTCTAAATGTTGCAGTTAATGTGATCTCCAGTAAATGGCGATGTTTATTCTAGTATTAAAGGAACATTGCCAAAACCATAGAGTGAAGTGGACTCCTGGAGAGGCTTCCGATACCTTATTGGCAATGAGACTTACTATGACCTGACAATATTTCACTATCTAGGTTACTAACATATACTATATCATGTGTCTCAATTGTTAGGGACCAAGGGGACCAAAAGGAGACTTAGGTCCACCTGGAGAAACAGGCCCAGAGGTAAGTTCTGCCTTCTTCATTGTATTGTATGTTTTGGGTCCAAGCCTCATTCTTTGTGTGTCCTGAGAAGACACCCAACATCTTGACAATACCCCAAGTGTAGGACATCTCAAGCAGATCTAATATGTTGGACGTGTTTGATGGCACTCAAGGAGGTTTTCCAACTGTGAAGACACTCATTCTCAATTCCTGACATGGGTTGGTTTTCATCGCTTTCATTATATAAGCCTGTGGTTGGCTAAATGAATGAATGTTTACTATGCATTCACACTATAAAACTTATCTTCAACAGGGAACACCCGGAACTGAAGGGAATCCTGGTCCTCAAGGAGATCCTGGCATGAAGGTGGGTCATTTTATGTTCAGCTAATGCCTAAGCCAGATTTTCCATGACTGATTTTCAGTTCCATCAATTCTAGTTTTTCCTGTATATGTTCTTTAAGAAGACCACTTTTCTGGAAGATTCTTTCTCAGTTTAACTATAGTTCACCCTAATGCTTTGCCTCAAAAATGTCCCTAAGCTACAACTGGACCTAATTCAGTAAGCTGCTCTAGAATCCAGTGACCCACTGGTTAGGTTCCAGCAGAAACTAGACAAAACCTAAACTAATATTCTCAGGGAATACAAACTCAATTTGTGTTCGGGCCTTCTTGAGACCAGATTTTCCATAACTGATTTTCAGTTCCATCAATTCTGGACAAACCCAAATTATTATTCTCAGGGAATATAAACTCATTTTATGTGCAGGCCACATGTAGACATTCAGTCCCATCAGTTGTTATTCTTTCTATCTATGTTCTTTGAGAAGAGCAATTTTCCAGAAGACTCTTTCTTAGTTTTACCGTAACTGATCCTAAAGCTTTACCTCACAAATGTCCTTAAGCTACAACTGACCCTAAGCTTTACCTCACAAATGTCCTTAACTACAACTGACCCTAAGCGTATGTTCACATAGCATTTTTAAACATGTCTTTGGTTACGTTTAATGTACTGAAAAACATACCCAAAGACGTATTTACCAAGTGTTGGGCAGATCTCATTGATTTCATTGTAATAGATGTCATTCACACTATACATTTTTTACATTTTTGTATTGTGTAAAACGGATTCATTCGAAGAAGTGAAGTCAATTCTAGATCCATTTTTCACATGTCAAATCCCCATGGGAAACAATGGGGTACGTTTTCAGGGCCTCAAAAACGAACCACACTTTCTGGCAAGTTTTTGGATGAGTTTTAAGCATCCGAAAAAATGTATTGGTTCCAAATTTGAATGTCTGATAATAATAATAGGGTTTTATTGGTTAATTTTAAAGAAAACGTATTGAAAAACACATCCAAAAATGTATCCAAAAGCGCATCAAACACATATCCAAAAACGCATTGCAGATGCGTTTTAGATATGTTTTTTGGATGCAGTTTAGGATTGATTTTCAATACGTAAATTAACATATTGAAAATAACATACCGGACACGTATCCAGCACACGTGAACATATCCTAACATATCCTGTTCCCAGGAGAAACAAAACAGTTTTGGGTGCATTGGGTTTTACTGTATACCGGTTACAACACTGGTGGACTGCAAATAACAACAGGTGAGACAGGGAAGTTCAATAGCAGTCACAAGAAATAACAATACAAAGCGCATATCAATCAAAGAAGAAAGACTCACCACTAGATAATTCAGCAAATGGACAGTGGGTGGATGATGATAATTCCACAGATGGTGGAGATTCAGGTTTACTCTAGAAACAAGAGAGTAATAATGATGACTCTTTCTAAATATTCTAAAATCATCTCCTAATCCTCACCCTACAACTGTCCTTAGCACCGGATCCTCTATCCCTATAACTGACCCTAAAGCTTTGCCTCAAAAATTTTCCTAAACAGCAACTTACCCTAATACATCAAGCGGCTTTAGAACTCTGCGACCCTCTGGGTAGATCCCAGCAGAAACTAGACAAACCCCAAACTGATAAGCTCAGGGACTACAAAACTCTAAAACCTGGTACTACAACCTAACGCAACTGAACTACACAATAGATCACTCAAAACAATTATTTTACAAATCAGGAGTGGACAAGACCTTGCTTCATACTCTGCAACTAGACCAGATTCAGCTGATCTTTATAGAGACCAGAAGTAGATAACGAGCTCAGGTGTGAGCCAGGTCAGCTGACATGCAAGGATCCTGACCAATACAAACAAATACAGACAATAGAAGACAGACATAACACAGAAACTCATGCTGACCTAATAAGCAAGACAGGAAGAAATGACAGGGCTGTTCCTGCCATTCATAACAATAACAACTTAGTGTCCATTATTGAGTACAATATACAATACAAAGTTCAAGACTTTTTGATAGCAATGCCGGCACAAGAGCTATATATTGGGAACCGTCAGTATTCTGTTTCCATAACTAAGCTCCATGCACAATGCCAAGTGGAAGCTGTAAAGTAAAACCCCCACTGGACTTGCATGTCTCCATTTGGCTGTCTGAAATCTGAAAGATACCTGCCCAATGCTTCCTATCAGGATGTTCAGTAGAGGTCGAATTATTGTCTGGGATGCTCTTCATGGTTTCGGTTGTGCTCCTCAGGAGGGAAATCTGAGTGTAACAGCAAGTTATGGTAGCTTGGACAAATGTTTTTTAACCAAAATTAGAAAATACTTGTTCCTATCTTAGCACAATGGTCTAATGTTCACCAACACTTGGCCAAGGGGTTGAAGACCATCAAGAAGTAAATGAGTTAAAAGAAATAATTATTATCATTTCATATCCTATAATTTTATGACTATTTATGTAATAATATTTTTTTCTATCCATTATATAAAATTTGGTTGATTGCAGGGAGACATCGGAAATATTGGTAACACAGGAGAACCAGGAGAGCCGGGCATTAGGGTAAGTTCATTGTGGTGCAAAATTTGGCTATTGCGCGATGGGCCTAAAAACTACAATCAGGAATCCAAATTTTTATCTGGGTGTGTTAGATGAAGTGTCTCTTAGCAATCATGACTGCAATTATCCCTCTGCCACCACTGGCCTGTGCTTCGTCCCTCTGCTTATTTACCTGGTCAGTGATCATCTAGATTGCCCTTAAGTTTGGACCCAATGACCACTGTATTTATCAGGAGCACTGGAAGATTTATTCCTGGGAGTTAATCTACTTGCCTCTAGGCCTCAGCAGTAGTAACAGCAATTCCAATGATGGCAGTTCTAGGGCATGGGACATTATCATTTCTGGCAGACTATCTGCAAGCTCCAGGAATTAGGACTAAATACAAAGCAGCTAAGCCAGGGCGACACAATTTACCATGAGGAGGGGGCTAAAACCACCAAGGAACACCCCCCGGACCTCCTGAGAATGCCCCTGGCCGGCCTGGGAACCCCCCTAATCAGATGAGAATACCCCCAAACCACCTGAGAATGCCCCTGGGAAACCCTGCTGGGAACCACCCCCTAAATCAGGGATGAGAATACCCCCAAACCACCTGAAAATGCCCCTGGACTGCCTGGGAACACCCCCTAATCAGATGAGATTGCCCCCGGACCACCTGAGAAGGCCCCTGGACTGCCTGGGAACACCCCCTAATCAGATGAGAATACCACCGGACCACCTGAGAATGCCCCTGGACTGCCTGGGAACACCCCCTAATCAGATGAGATTGTCCCCGGACCACCTGAGAACAACCCTGGGCTGTCTGGGATCATCCTTTAATCAGATGAGAATACCACCGGACCACCTGAGAATGCCCCTGGACTGCCTGGGAACACCCCCTAATCAGATGAGAATACCCCCGGACCACCTGAGAATGCCCCTGGACTGCCTGGGAATACCCCCTAATCAGATGAGAATGCCCCCAGACCACCTGAGAACACCACTGGGCTGCCTGGGAATACCCCCTAATCAGAGGAGAATGCCCCCGGACCACCTGAGAACACCACTGGGCTGCCTGGGAATACCCCCTAATCAGAGGAGAATGCCCCCAGACCACCTGAGAACACCACTGGGCTGCCTGGGAATACCCCCTAATCAGATGAGAATGCCCCCGGACCACCTGAGAACACCCCTGGACTGCCTGGGAATACCCCCTAATCAGATGAGAATGCCCGACCGCACCTGAGAACACCCCTGGGCTGCCTGGGAACACCCCCTAATCAGAGGAGATTGCCCCCCGACCACCTGAGAACACCACTGGGCTGCCTGGGAATACCCCCTAATCAGAGGAGAATTACTCCCGGACCACATGGGCACCTCCATTTAGGCAAACCCAGAAACTGGCAGGCCACAGAAGGGGCACGGGCCGTATGTTGTGCAGGCCTGAGCTAAGCAAGGATTTGTTTCGGTCAGTGGAGTCTTGCAGTCAGTTACCTGCTCCTCGGGGGACGGCACTGTGACAAGGAAGCCACTTACTGGCTTAACCCCTCCCTTCCTAAACTTTAAGAACAATTAGTAAACTCAATATCACAATTCACAGGTATGAAGGTTCTTGTAGATCAAGTCGTTGCTCAATTGACCATGTCACCGTGCTGCCAATGGTTAACTCTTTTGTTTTTTTTTCTCATGGGGATCAAATAGGGAGAGCCAGGTCCTGCGGGTGAAGAAGGGTCAAAAAAAGATCCCCAAAAGTAAAAACCTATTTTAAAACTGGGGTGCCAACAGGGTTTTGCCTTTTGGTGGGACCTAAAGGGTTTTTGCTGGCTCGTGGACAATAGTTGTATAATATCATGGGGCGGGGGCCCCCCCTTACCTTTTTATTTTATCTTTCATTTTCCCAGTTCCCCCCCATTAATGGTTGTTCTTTCTGCCAAAATGTTTGTATTTTTTATTTTTTTATACGGTTTGTGGGGGAGATCTGGTGTTGGGTCTCCAAGGAGAGAATGGAGAAAAGGGAGATAAAGGGAAATATCACCCCAGGATTGGGGAGGATTGGCAGAAGGGGGTTACCGGTCGTTTCTATTACTCCAGCTCTTAAAGGGGTTTTTTCATTCAGTTCCCGTTTTGGGTGGGTGTCACAACTTCAGGCTCACCCCTTCCCGTTTGGGTTTTGGGGTTTAACTTCGGGCCCATTCCCGTTCAGGCTGGGGCTTCTTACTTCAGGTCCCACTCCCCTTTAGGGTGTGGGGGTTTACAGCCCGGGTCACTTCCCGTTTAGGGTGTGGTGGGCTAGGTTCAGCTCCCCCTTCCTTTTTCGGCTGTGGGGGGCTCATATTCAGGTCCCCCTTCCTTTTTCAACTTGGGGGGTTTTAATTTCAGACTCCCCTTTCTGTTTAGGCGTGGGGTTTCCCTTCCATTTTCCCGGCCCCCCAATTTTTGTTCAGGCTGGGGGAAAGGTTCTACAGTTTCAGGCTCCCACTTTCGGGTTCAGGATGGGGGGTGGTTCTTTTGCTTCGGGCTCCCACCCCTGTTGGGTTTGGGGGTGGTTCTACGGGTTTACGGTAAACACTTCCTGTTCAGGTGGGGATGGTTCTACAGCAGTACTGACATTTCAGCTCTTCTTTTCCTAGCGGAGCCTGAGAGGATAAGGGTTGATGGGGGTTTTACTGCAAGCAAAGGCAAACAGCGCTCAAAAGGGGTTAAAGTTTGTAGAAAGAAAAAGCCCCTGGGCGTTAATAAGAACACCCGGGAGAGGGGTTGGGAATCTAAGGAAGCTTTTTTAAAAAAAGCAAAAATTGAACTGCTTTAGCGCTGGAAGGAAGCAAAATCCAAACAGCAGTGTATTTGGTAATAGTCTTTTAGTTCCTTTTGACTACAAGTTTAACGCTAATACATGTGGTCCTTAAAGTGTTCAAGTAATAAGGCAGGGAGGCCGATTCTCTTTGACTTCCCGGCCAGACCATCAGGATCCTGCATTTTGACCTGTGGTCGGGTTTTCAATGCGCATATCCGGGGGCCCCATCATTTCATCTTTTAAAATGTTTCGGGGCCCCCTACACCCAAATCACAGGGGCCCCCCCCTTTTTAATAGTTTCCTATTTTTTACCATATCACGGGGGCCCTTTTTGATTGGGGCCCCCTAAACGGGAGCCTCCCCCTTTTGGGCGCCCTGAGAATATATATCACTGTGCACATCAGTCTGCACTCTTGGGGAGGGTTTTTTTGCAGGACGTTGGCGGGGAACCCTAAAGCCTGTGATTAGTTTGAAAATTGTCCTCCCTTGTAAAATCTTAAAAACAAACCCTTTCTAGGAATACAATGAATAAAATTTTCCAAAAATACTTTTTGCCCACATTCCCCAAAAGGAAACTAAGAAAAAAGAAATTCCCTGATTCCTCAGATTTCAATATTCACAGCTTTATTTCTTTGGTTTTCTGACTCCTGTATAAAATAATATCTGTGACTTAAAGGGGATATATCGCTTCATCAGTTCGGGTGGTTTTTTTGAAACTAGATTTTCTCATTTCCTGAAATCCAAGGCGTTTCTTCCCCCCCAGCTGGGTGTTTTTAAGGGAAAGGGGGTGACATCATCCTCCCCCTTTTACTGTTCATGCTCGCTCCCGATCATTTTGGGCCCCCTTCCCCCCCCCGTGAGTCCATATGTCACGGGCCCTTCCCCATTCATCTTATTTTGTAAAAGGGTGTTCACATAAACCCCAAACCCGCATTCATCTAGGGCCCGTCTTTCCCCATGAAATTTAGAGCACTGATCTCCCTTTCCCCCTTTAAAAGCTGGAAAGGGTTTTTTAAAAGTTTGAATCCATTTTTCTATGAAACCTTTATCCAAGAAACACAGTGTGTTTTCACGCCCGGAAACATTAGGGGACCCGGGGGACAAAATTTTGCTGTTTTTTTTGATTGTAAAGCACTGCAGTGTTACTGTGCAGCCCTGGGTGGCAGAAGGAAAAATTTGGCCCGGCCCCCTTTTTTAGGGGAAAAGAGGCAGGAATGCGCCCTCCCCTTGGGAATTCGACCGGGGGGGGAAGAATGTAAAAATTTGCAGAGCCCTCGCCCAAAAAAAAAAAAGGAGGGGGGATCCAACCCGCCTGGGGAACTGTGTTTACAGAAAACGAAAAAAGGGGGCTGTGAAAAAAAAAACGCCCTTTTCTAATGAATCCAATTTTTAAAGGTTTTTTGTTTTCCCCTGTCCCCCTTATTTTTTAAGGGCCCCTTTTAAAGAAATGATACCAAACCCCTTTTTAAAAATGACATTTGTTAATAATTTTTGTTGGGTTTTTTTATTAAACCCAACAGGGGGCCCAAAGGGGAAACAAAGGGAAAAAACCCGGTCACAGGGGGGGGGCCTGGCAAAAAGGGGGTATTCCTCTTTAAATCATTAAGTTTAACAAGACGACATTTTTTTCCCCCAAATTTCCCCCTTTAAACTGTCTGCCCCTTAAAAAGTTTTAAACCCTTTGAAGGCTTTTTTTTTTTCCCGCTTAATTTCAAATTCTAAAAAAACATTTTCCTATTTACACTAATTAAAATCAGATCCAGTGAAGAATTCTGACATTTACTTTCATTTGAAAAGGGGCCACCTGGTGTTAAATTTTTTACAGCACTGTGCATTCCACCCCCAAAGAGCGAGGGTGTGGAACACACTTTCTCAGTCACTCTTTCCCTTTCGCCAGGTTCTGAATTTTCATCCTTTTTCTGTTATAAAACAAATTTGGGGCACATACCCCCAAATTGCTGAGGCTGAAGACACACCCTGGGTCAGTCAACCCCCCTACAGCCGGGTCTCTGCATAGTGATCTCTGTACAGTGTATAGCAATGTCTGTGCACGTCCACCTAATGAGCTGAGGCGGGAGGAGACACATGCTCAGTCACTGTCCTACAGCCGGGTCTCTGCATAGTGTTCTCTTTTACAGTGTAAGCAATGTCACGTCCACCTAATGAGCTGAGGCCAAAGGGGCACACATGCCAGTCACTCTCCTCACAAGCAAGGTCCCTGAATAGTGTTTCTGTACAGAAAAATAGCAAGTGCCACGTCCTCCTAATGAGCTGAGGCGAAGGCACAATGCCAGTATTCTCCCCCCCCCAGCAGAAAGATCAGCCGCATAAAGGTAGATACATGGAAACCAGGATGAAGTCCAATGTATTTTATACTGGAAACAAAGTAAAATCATTTAAACCCTAATTCTCATACTTTTGGTATAAAAAAGATTTGTGGGATAATCACTTAAAGTGCCTTAATGGGGGCTCCGACCATAGACTTTGATGGCAGATCAATGGAAACCCCCTTTAAATGAAGATCCACAGATGATATTAGGTATTTAGTAACTAAGTCCAGGCAAAGCGTTTGAGAACATTTTGGGATGCAGCCAAAGTGATGTCATCCAGGGTAGGCCGATCTGTAAGGAATCTTGTTGCATTAGGAAACCTTGATCGCTATCTGTTTTATTAAACATGAAGTCACAGCCTCGTAATAATGTCCCCACAGGGAGAGAAAGGTCAGATGGGGCCGGCGGGAGAGACCGGAGGTGTAGGCGACAGAGGGAAGAGTGGAGAACCAGGACCCAAAGGCTCGCGGGGCACCAGAGGACCACTGGTGGGTATTGTCCAATGTGGAAGGAATCAAGCACCATCTTCGTGTAATCAAATAATCTAGAACAACAAAGCGCTCGGAGCAGCGTCGAGTGTTTGTTTGTATCTATGATATAAACTCTGTTTTTAGATCAAAGGACGATAATTATCATGAGAACCAAAGGAGACACTAACTCCAGGGGGCCCATAGCAGAGCGGCTCCCACCCCGCTCACAGCCGTGCGGGACCGCCTCCTATGTACTGTAATGGGATAAATAACAAATGCTTTGATAATCAGATGCCCAATTATCACGTGCGAGGCAGGAAGCATTGCGCCATGTGTAACCGGGATCTGCTTGTGTTTGGACAGGGGCATTCAGGAGCCATGGGACCAGAAGGAGAGGCCGGGATCCCAGGATACGGGGTATGGCCTTCAATGATGCTTCTTCAAAAAAAAAAAAAAAAAAGAATATTTTTCTTTCTATGATTTTTGGTTTTTATTCTGCATTATCAGTGTATGGTATTTATTGTCATCACTTACATTGGCTCCACAGTAAGCCATCAATCTGCACGGTAATAACCAATGTGCTACACTATGCTAACTACTGAGTAACACTACTAACCACTAAGCCACCATGCTACATTATGGTAACCACTGATCCACCACGCTATGCTCTACTAACCATTGAGCCACCGTGTTGCACCGTGCTAACTACTGAGCCACCATGCTACATTGTGGTAACCACTGAGCCACCATGCTACATTGTGGTAACCACTGAGCCACCGTGCTGCACTGTGGTAACCACTGAGCCACCATGCTGCACTGTTCTAACCACTGAGCCACCGTGTTGCACTGTGCTAACCACTGAGCCACGGTGCTATACTGTGCTAACCACTCAGCCACCGTGTTGCACTGTGCTAACCACTGAGCCACCATGCTTCACTGTGCTAACCACTGAGCCACCATGCTACATAGTGGTACCCACTGAGCCACCGTGCTGCACTGTGGTAACCACTGAGCCACCATGCCTGCACTGTTTAACCATGAGCCCCGAGTTGCACTGTGCTAACACTGGCCACCATGCTTCACTGTTAACCACTGAGCCACTATCTTCACTGTGCTACCATGAGCCCCCATGCTACATTGTGGTAACCACTGAGCCACCGTGCTCACGTGGTAACCCTGAGCCACCATGCTGCACTGTCTACCAGAGCCACCGTGTTGCACTGTGCTAACCACTGAGCCACCATGCTTCACTGTGCTAACCACTGAGCCACTATGCTTCACTGTGCTAACCACTGAGCCACTATGCTATATTGTGGTAACCACTAAACCACCGTGATGCACTGTGGTAACCACTGAGCCACCGTGCTGCACTGTGGTAACCACTGAGCCACTGTACTTCACTGTTCTATCCACTGAGACATTTTGCTAAAAACTAAGCCACCATACTTCACTGTGCTATCCACTGAGCCACCACGCTACACTGTACTAACCACTGAGCAATCATGCTGCATTGTGTTAACTGCTGAACCTCCGTTCTACACTGTTCTAAACACTGAGCCACTATACTTCACTGTGCTATCCACTAAACCACTATGCTGCTCTGTGATAACCATTTCCCCTTAGTTCATTAGAGGTTGCTATTAGGTACACTTACTTACAGCCATTGCAGCCATTTGGTAAGATCCAAAAAGTAAATTTTTTTGCTGATTAATGTACACTCTGCCCCTCCCCCATCTTGAAAGGAAAGAACCAGAAATGTAGATATTTTTTTGTGCAAATTTATTAAACAAGAAAAACTGAAATATCACATGGTCAAAAAAAGTATTTCAGCCCTTTGCTCAGTATTGAGTAGAAGACCCTTTTGAGCTCATACAGCCATGAGTCTTCTTGGGAATGATAGAAGTTTTTCACCCCTGGATTTGGGGCTCCTCTGCCTCTTCCTTGCAGATCCTCTCCAGTTCCCTCAGGTTGGATGGTGAACATTTGTAGCGCAATTTTCAAGCCTCTCCAGAGATGCTCAGTTGGGTTTAGGTCAGGGCTCTGGCTGGGCCGGTCAGGAATGGTCACAGAGTTGTTCTGAAGCCACTGCTTTGTTATTTTAGCTGTAAGCTTAGGGTCATTGTTCTTGTTGGAGAAAAACCCTTTTGGCCCAGTCTGAGGTCCAGAGCGTCTGGAAGAGGTTTTCATCCGGGGAATCTCTGTACTTGGCCCCCTTCATCTTTCCTTCAATTGAAACCCAACGCCCGGGTCCCCTAGCTGATGCGCCCCCACCATGTGTCCTGTTTTGGGGTTGGGATTGGGCAGGGGATGAGCAGGGCCCGGGGTTTTTTCCACCGCTTAAAAAATTTAAAACCAAAAGTTCAACTTCGTTCTTCAGAGCTGAAAAACTTTTTCTTCATAGTTTTGGGATCCTTCATTTTGTAAAAAGTCTGCGTGTCATTTGTCTTGCACTGAGGGGGGGCTTCCCTCTGGGAGCTTTCATTTTTCTTCACTGAGGGAAGGTTCCGTCCGGGCTTTTTCCAATGGCCCCGCACAAGGGGAGGGTTCCGTCTGCGGCCTTTTCCCATTTTCTCGCAATTTTAGGAGAGGCCTTTCCCTCCCGCGGGTTTCCTATTCTCGCACTGAGGGGAGGGCTTCCTCTGCGGCTTTCCCAATTTTCTCGCACTGAGGGAATTGGGAAAACCCAAAAAAAAAGATAGCTTTTTTTTTGTTTTCCTATGGTCCCCTGCCCTTGGGCCCCAATTTTTTTGGTTTTGGAGACGAGTTCCAAAGGGTTCCCCCAGAAGAACCCTGGGAAAGGGGTTTTTTAAAAACGCCCTTTTGAGGTTGTGCCTCTATAATAGCTCACAAAATGTACTAGGTGAGTTTAAAACATTATTGTATTTCACCAAACTGTTTTTTTATACTTTCACTTTTTGGAACGCCCCTCCGTTTGGGTTTTTTCCTCTTTTTTTTGCAATTAGGATGGCTTCCCCTCTGCGGCTTTCCTATGTCTTGCAATGAGGAGAAAAAGGGTTCCGTTGCGGGGTTTCCTATGTCTTGGGACTTTAGGGGGGGGGGCTTCCCTCTACGGCTTTCCCCTTTTCCTTTCACTGAGGAAGGCCTTTCCGGGCGGCTTTCCTAGGGCTTGCCCCTGAGGAGAGGCTTCCGTCTGCGGCTTTCCCATGTCTTGCACTGGGAGAGGCTTCCCTCTGCGGCTTTTCATATGTCTTTCACTGGGGGGAAAAGAACTTCCCCTCTGCGGGTTTCCCAAAGTCTTGCACGAGGAGAGGCTTCCGTCTGCACTTTAATATGTCTTGAAATGAGGAGACTTCTTTTGCGGCCCTTTTATGTGTCTTGCACTGAGGGGGGCTTTTCCCTCGCGGCTTTCCTATGTCTTCCCCTGAGGAGAGGGTTCCGTCGCGGCTTTTCCCAGGGCTTTCATGAGGGAAAGGGTTCCGTCTTTCGGGTTTCCCCATGTCTGCACTGGGGGAAGGGTTTCCGTCTGCGGTTTCCCATGTCTTGCACCCGAGGGGGGATTTTTTCGGGGGCCCTTTTCCCATGTCTTTGCACCCGAAAAGGGAGGGGTTCCGTCCCGGGGGTTTTCCCTTTTTCTTGCACTGAAGGGCCCCCCCCCCCCCCCCCCGTTTTTGCGGCTTTTCCTATGTCTTGCCCTGAGGAAGGGTTGTCTGCAGCTTTCTTTTGTCTTTGAAATTTAGGAAGGCTTCCCTTTTGCAAGGGTTTCATGTGTCTTTTCACGAGGAGAGGGTTCCTTTTGCGGCTTTCCGTGTCTTGCACCCGAGGAGGGTTCCCTCTGCGGCTTTCCTAATTTTTGCACTGGGGGAGAGGGTTCCGTCTGCGGGTTTTCCAAAGTCTTGCACTGAGGAAGGCTTCCGTCTGCGGCTTTCCTATGTCTTTTTCACTGAGGAAGGCTTTTCCCTCTGCGGGTTTCCATGTCTTGCACTGAGGGGAAGGGTTCCTTTTGCGGCCTTTTTTGTTTTTGCCTGAGGAGAGGGGGGTTTTTTCGGCCGCCCCCTTCCATAAAAGCCCCGGCTTTCTGGGGGCTGCAGGGAACGGTGACTTTGGGGGGAAATTTTTCCCATCTTCCTCCTCAACCTGGAGCTCGGCCCCAGTGATCTTTGGGTTCTTCTACCTCCTCACCCAAAGGGGGTTTTTCCCACGATTTCTTTTGTCGGGTGGGTGGCGAGTCCAGGGGAAAAGTTTTGGTCTTCCCCCAAAAATTTTTCCCTTTAAAAAGGTTATTAAAAGGGCCCCCGTGCTCTTTTGGGAACCCTTTAGGGCTGCAGAAATTCTTTTGGAAACCTTTGGGCCAGACCGGGGCCTTGCCACAATTCTGTTCTTGGGTCCTTTGGGGGTTCCTTTGACCTCATTATTCATGTCCTGAATTTTACGAGACTTTGGGGGGTCTTAAAATAGACAGGTGGTGCCCCTCCTAATCAATTCCAACAATTTTAAATTTAAAAAAGCTGGGTCCAATGAAGGAGCAGAACCCTCTCCAAGGGGGATCAGAAGGAAATGGACCCGCATTGATTAATATGAGTGTCAATGGGAAAGGGGCTGAATTTCTTATGTGATATTTTTAGTTTTGGGTTTTTTAATAAATTTGCCCAAAAATATCTACATTTCTGTTTTTTTTCTTTAAAGATGGGGGGAGCAGAGTGTACATTAATGAGCAAAAAACAAACTTTTTGGATCTTACCAAAACGCTGCAATGAAAGAGTGAAACATTTAAACGGGTCTGAATACTTTCCATACCCACTGTACCTGCAGCTGCATACAGGAATTCTGGCCGATGCAACAGTATCCATTAGGTCACATGACCTGCACTCTATGCTTTTGATGCTGACATCTCATACATTCCTATGAGACTGACATTGAACCTCCCATAGGAATGCATAGAGAGATTCACTTCCGGGTCACACCATCATGCTGTGTGTTTCAGCTACTCAGAGTGCAAGTCACATGACCCAGTGGCAGCAGTGAGAAATCCTGTATTCCGCTGCAGGTCACATGTCCCAGTGGCAGCAGTGAGAAATCCTATATTCACTGCAGGTCACATGGGCCCAGGGGCACAGTGAGAAATCCTGTATTCAGCTGCAGGTCACATGACCCAGTGGCAGCAGTGAGAAATCCTGTATTCAGCTGCAGGTCACATGACCCAGTGGCAGCAGTGAGAAAACCTGTATTCAGCTGCAGGTCACATGACCCAGTGGGAGCATGAGAATTTCCTGTATTCAGCTGCAGGTTTAAAATGTCTCAGTGGCGCAGTGAGAAATCCTATATTCAGCTGCAGGTCACATGACCCAGGGGCAACAATGAGGAATCCTGTATTCAGCTGAGGGTCACATGACCCAGTGGCAGCAGTGAGAAATCCTGTATTCAGCTGCAGGTCACATGACCCAGTGGCAGCAGTGAGAAATCCTGTATTCAGCTGCAGGTCACATGACCCAGAGGCAGCAGTGAGAAATCCTGTATTCAATCGCAGGTCACATGACCCATAGGCAGCAGTGAGATATCCTGTATTCAGGGTGCAGGTCCATGAGCCAGGGGCAGCAGTGAGAAATCCTGTATTTCAGCCCGAGGTCACATGAGCCAGGGGCAGCAGTGAGAAATCCTGTATTCAGCTGCAGGTCACATGAACCCAGGGGCAGCAGTGAGAAATCCTGTATTCAGCTGCAGGTCACATGACCCTAGTGGCACAGTGAGAAATTCAAAATTCAGCTGCAGGTCACATTTAACCCAGGGGCAGCAGTGAGAAATTCTATATTCACTGCAGGTCGACATGATCCAATGGCAGCAGTGAGAAATCCTGTATTCAGCTGCAGGTCAATGACCCAGTGGCAGCAAGTGAGAAATCCTGTATTCAGCTGAGGGTCACATGACCCAGTGGCAGCATGAGAAATCCTGTATTCAGCTGCAGGGTCACATGACCCAGTGGCAGCAGTTGAAATCCTGTATTCAGCTGCAGGTCACATGACCCAGAGGCAGCAGTGAGAATATCCTGTATCAGCTGCAGGGCACATGACCCATAGGCACAGTGAGATATCCTGTATTCAGCTTTCAGGTCACATGAGCCAGGGCAGCAGTGAGAAATCCCTTTTTCAGCTGAGAGGTCACATGAGCCAGGGGCAGCAGTGAGAAATCCGGTATTCAGCTGCAGGTCACATGACCCAGGGGCAGCGTGAGAAAATCCTGTATTCAGCTGCAGGTTCACATGACCCCCGTTTGGAGCAGTGAGAAATTCTATATTCAGCTGCAGGTCACATGACCCCAGGGCAGCAGTGAGAATTTATATTCGCTGCAGGTCACATGATCCAATGGCAGCAGTGAGAAACCTGTATTCACTGCAGGTCACATGACCCAGTGGGCAGCAGTGAGAAATCCTGTATTCAGCTGCAGTCACATGACCCAGGGGCCAGCAGTGAGAAATTCTATATTCAGCTGCAGGTCCCATGACCCAGGGGCAGCAGTGAGAAATTCTATATTCAGCTGCAGGTAAGCAGAATTGCTGTTACTTCTGTGCATCTAGAAGCAGTTTCTAATTAAATAAAGGGGGAAAACTGAGAGCTCTTTGAAAATGCACCAGTTAAGAATGTCTTTACCTTCTTTGGGTAGAGGCCTAAATAAATTTACCCTGATACCAATTTTCGGAGTTGGTCCAAAAATCATAGTGAGAGATATTATAACTACTGTTGTCTTTTTCTGGTGGCATGTTGTAAAGATAATTAACTGTAATATCTACTGTACATGTTATCTCTATATTTCTGTGCAGGGTCATGAAGGCCCAACAGGCCCCCCTGGACCACCAGGGCCTAAAGGAGAAAAGGTAACTTTTATGATGTCAGAAGTCATTGGATACAGGAGCCCTGGTAACCTGAGTAACTAAGTGATGCATTCTTCAATCTTGGGCTGTAAGCTCTACATGTCATGGACACCAGGATTTCAGTGTTCGGAGCAGTGAAATATCTGAGCGTCCTAACGTGGAAATTTGGGGCCAAGCGGGGCAAGGTTTTTCTGGGCCCTAGGCAAATCCCTTAAAAAAAAAAAACTACAAAATGGGACATTACTTACTCAAAACACCCCAAAAGGGCCCTATTCACATCAATGGTGGACTAGACTAAACCCCATAGAGGCAACTCTGGCCTATATCCACCGGAAAAAGTTAACAGGTGCGCTAATTGCTGGCAGCAGCTCAAAAACCCCTCCCTAGGGGAAAATTACAGATAAAAAACTGCACTTTAACTTGAACCTGTTTACACCAGATACAGAAAGCCACGTTTATGATGGGGAGTTTTGCACAAAGAAAAAATACCAAAAAAAAACCCACCCAAAAAACCCCTCCTTATGGGGGGGTGGTTGGGGTACTACAATTTGAAAATTAAAAAGGCATACAGAAGGGTGCCTAAAACGAACGTGTGGTGCCCCATGCGGTTACAACTATTAGTGACCCCCCAAAATATTAGATTAGACGGGCCCCAGCCTTTCCCGGGGTGTCCAACACAAAACACAACCTCTCCGCTCCCCAGCATTCTTGGAAGTAAAAAAGAAATACTGGAAAAATATTAAAAAGAGGAAAATTAATGAGGGCTCACTAATGGGTTTAAACCAGCATGGTGCCCCACACGTATTTATTTATGCACCCTTCTGTATTTTTTTTTAACAATTGTAGTACCAAAAACCAACCCCCTCATGCAGGGGGGTATTGGGGGGGTTTGTTTTATTGGTTTTTTTTGCATTTGTGCAATCCCCCCCTCATTAACTGTGGTTTTTGCAACGTGGAAAACAGGTACAATTCAACATGCAGTTTTTTATACTAATTGTTCCCTTGGGGGGGTGGGAGCAAACCTCGAAATTTACTGCCCCCTTTTTTTTGCATATGGGCCAATTGCCTCCTCTGGTTCATTTTGTCCCCATTGAGTGTGAATATGGCCTAGGAAATTTTGAAATACCCCCCCCCCCTCCTAGTGGAAAATTCAGCCCCACCAACCCTCCTGGGCCCCCTTTCTTGTCGGGGAGAAGGGGTGCCGGGCATTGCCTCCCCTCACCCGGCCCTAAATGTTAACAACACTCAAGGGAAATCCAATATGTACGGAATAAATTTAGAGAGTTTTAAAAATTTTGGATTCGTTTTATCTGTTTATTTGTTTTCATTATTTTGTAAAGAAATCTTGAAAATGCCCTCCGGTTTGGGGGTTATGCTGGAAAGAAAACTGAATTGGCCCACGGGGACCCCCGGGTGAACCAGGGGTTTTTTTTCCAAAGCATTCTTGTTTAAAGGGGCTACAGCTTGTGTTTATGTCTATAAAAGGCACAGACCAAAATGGGTATATTTGTTACCTTTTTATTGGTTTTATGGTTTAGTTTTTCTTAGAACTGATCAGCCATAACATTAAAACACTGCGTGAAGGGAGTAACATTTATTATCTGGTGACAATGGCGCCTGTTCTGGGTGATATATTAGTCAGTGACCAGTCAGTCCTTGAAGTTTGTTCAAACAGAAAAATGGGCGGTGGGAAAGATCTGAGGGCTCTGATAGGGGCAAAGTTGAAGATTCTCCAAAAAGGCAGACTGCGAGGATTCCTGGTTGAAGTGGTTGCCTACCCAAAAGTGTCCAAAGAACGATGACATGACCCACTTCCAAGGTCAATGATTGGGGGTGGGGGGTAAGTTGCAGTGGGGACATGGGATCCAAAAATGGATATGGAGCAATGAAGAAGGCGCCTGGTCGATGAAACTGTAAAATTTCCAAAAGTGTTTCACCAATGGGCAAAATGGCCAAAAAGGTGCCTTGGGGAAAAAGACAAGAGGCGGAAGCGGTGTAACAAAATGTTCTTCGGGGCCCCGGGATATGTTTTGGGGGTGAGATAGTGGAGAATGCACTACGGGGAAAAAGATAAGTGGCAGGGCAGTGTGGGTGGGGAGGGTTTTTCTGGGGGGCTGGGATTTGTGGGGGGAGATGGCCCAGGATGCCCTATGGGAAGAGATAAAATGGCGGGAGGCGTGTGAGGCAATTTTTCCTGGGGGTCGGGATTATGTGGGGAAAGATGGGCCCCGGAGGGACTATTGGGGGGAAGACAAGATCAGAGCGTGGATGGATATGTTCTCCTAGGGCCGGAATTTTTGGGGAAAGAGTTTTGGGACCAGAATCCTAGGAAAAAGACAAGAAAGCAAGGGCAGTGTTGGGTATTTCTGGGGGGGTCCGGTATCATGTGGGGGGGAAAAATGGTGGCAGGGGCCTAGGGGGGGGAAAAAACAAATGTGGAGGAAATTGGGTTAATCTCTACTGGGGGGTCCTGGCACCATGTGGACGGCCGGGTGTGTGAATTACCTGGGGAAGAGTTGGTGCTGGGATGCATTAATGAAAGAAAACAAGATGGCGGAGGCAGTGTGACGGTCAGTGTTCTGCTGGGGGGTTCTGGCATATGGATGTTACTGTGACACCTACCTAACATTGTACAGACCGGGTCCCTCCCTTCCTGGGCCCCTGTTGGCAGTATTATGCCTTCTGGGGCAACATTGCAATAATTGTCCATGAACAAAGAAATATGACCGAGATGAAGGTGATGACTCAGCCTCCGGATTCCCCAGATCTCAACCTGATCGAGCATCGCGCTGGAGAACAAACCTGGAGGCCGGCCGGGGCTTACGGATCTGCGCTGATCCAAGGCACTTCAAGGATTGGGAGCCCCAAGCTGTTTGGTGGTTTGAGGGGAAACATAAGCCGAGATTTTAAAGGGCACAACTTTAAAAAGTTGAAGTAAAAGCAAAAAAATGAGTCCTAGTGTAAGCGTCCAGCTCTAAGAAAGTCTCACTAGAGAGAAATGCCTCCTTCTCCACTTAATGAGGTCCTTTCCTCCCCCAACATTAGTCACCAGAGTACTCGCTGAGAGAGATCAGCCAGGGCTTTGGGGAAAAAAAATGGAATTTCTGAAGCAAAGAGAGACACAGACACATCTGAGAGGTCACCATCTTGCACAGTGCTGGATGTACAGATTATACCGCTCAGTACTGCTGTGTGATGCGCTCCCTGCAGCAGCTGTGGGTCTGCTATAGTGGTAGAGGGAAGAAGGATCTCCATGTGGGCGCTCACACGTGCCAATGTATGGGAGACATCATAGCAGCTAAACTCCACCCACCCGCTCAGGGACAGCTGAAACTTAAAGGGGGTTGTCCCCAAAAATGATTGGGTTTTAATTAAAAGATCTTTAAAAAACAAGCAGCTTTGCAAATATGTTCATTACAAAGTCCTACTGATTTTTGAGTAAGCCCGAAATTTTATACATCACTTCTCAAATCTCTATAGCAGCTACCTTTGATCCTTACTCACTGGCTGTCAGGTCTGATGACTCATACCTTTTTAATAAGATTGAGCGGAGCCCCTCCCACGAATGCTTCTGTAGTGGAGGGAGGGGGGGGGACTCGGGTTCTGTGCCATGCTGCCTGGATTAACCCGTGTGTGCCTCTTCCTCCTGCCTCTTCTACTACAATGAGCAGAGATAGCTGAACAATAGATTGACAGCAGTGACCCTTGTGTTACTAATAATCCATGATGTGTCAGTTGAGCAGTAACCATAATAAGTACTAATATAAGATCAGGAGGCTTGTTGAACAGTTCATGCTCTGCTGTATTAGTACACCATCCTGAGTACACTTCACAGCGTTCCTGTGTCTGTTCATGACAGGGTCTGTTTGTTGCTGCGAAGTGGAGATATTTAAGCTAAGCAGGGTATAGGAACACTGTGCATCCCCTCTGTTCTGCTATTAGCAATCACAGCCTCTCCACACTCATAAGCCTGGCCCTATACAGCTATCATAGCTGCCTGCAGAAGATGCTAGGCAGGCAACACACAGGGTTAACTCCTGGCAGCAATGTCCCCCTGCCCCCCCCCCCCCCGGCTGTATCGAATTACAGAGAGAAGCTGCCGTGTGCTGAGGGGAGGGGGGAAGTGGGAGGAGAAGAGACAGAGAAGAAGCACGCCCCTCAATTCAAAAATCCTTTGCTTCTAAAAACATTGATGTGGGCTGAAAGCCTGTAATGAGACAACTCCTTTAAGGACAGAACCTACAAATGGCCAAAAATAGCTGAAACTTTGATGAACATGGAATATACAAGCTGTAAAATATGTTGCTTCTCCTCATGTACTCCCCACAACTTATCCTGAAAAGTTTCTTAAAAAGTTAGTGTATTTAAATATTAACATTTTGTCTGCCTTCAACCACCTCTAGAGGGAGCTGTGAAGCTTATGACAGACAGTTAAAGGTGCATGCTATTTGTATATTGAATTCAATGCTAAAACAGTATACAGTGGGCTCATGAGCCTGAAGTTTCTTATTTTTTAAAAGTTCAGGTAAGCTTTAAGGTTATGGTTGATCAGTGTATATAAACTGTATACATGTGTATGCGGAGGCTTCAGGAAGCCAGTATTTTGCCAATAGGCAGGCATGGGATTTTTAAATAAAAATGTAAACTCCAACCCCCATAAAGATATATAGTGATGTTTGGCCTTGGGCCCCAGTGATGCCTGGACAGTCAGCCTGCCCTGATCTCTGGGTCATGCTACTGAACGCCTTTTATATTTCTGTTCTAGACTATAGATAGGGGTGTAGCTATAGGGGGTGCAGAGGTAGCAGTTGCTACCGGGCCCTGGAGCCTTCGGGGCCCAAAGGGAGTCCTCTATCCACATGAGAGGTAATACCAATAAAATAAATGGCCCATGGTAGAGGCCCATATAGTGATTTTGGCACTGGGTCCCTCAACTTAGGCTTCGCCTCTGACTGTAGGGTGGTTATAGTAAATTACATTAAACAGGGGCAATACTTGGATTTTTGTTATGGGCACTGTCTTACCTACGTAGATGTAGCCCGCCTGTTGACTGTAAACGTCTGGACGATGGCTGTTTATCTCTGTACAGATGTTTTGGAACTAATTGTGCAGCTGCGGGAAGGGAGAGCTGGCTGTCAGCAGTAGCCGGGCTCCCGACTAAGAAAGCAGGGATGGTTTATTACTGTCCCTACCTTCCCGATCACTGTATATACAGCCCTCAATGAGCACTGTATATACAGATTAGCAGGACCCTACCAGCTCCGGTGGTCACGTGATCAGGCCCGGTAGCTGCAGAAGCTGCTGTGTCTAATCAAACCCAGATCGGCTCTACAGTCAGTACAGAGGTGTATTTCACTTGTATTAAGGGCTAATATTTTAGCTATAAGGGAAATCTGCAAAAAAAAGTTATAGAAAAATGCCACCAGAGTTCTTTTTCTGACCTTAAGGGAAGACACAATCTATAAAATAGTTTAAAAAAAAAAAAAAGCATACAGGAAATGAAAATGTTATTAAAGAAAAAATCACTTCCCATATGGCAATGTTTAGCCCCGCCCCCGAGGACCCTAAAGCTTTATATCACCTACAGTATATATAAACATCCGTAATAGAAAAGTGACATAATTCCAATACTTTATTTTGTTGGCACTTTTGCTGCTCAAAAAATAAATAAAAAAAGTGAGAAAAATCAGACTTTTTTTTACTAACTATTTTCCCTGATATTATTAGAAAAAATGTTGCCACTTTTGCTGCTCAAAAAAATAAGAAAATGTGAAAAATAGACTTTTTGTGTTATTTTCTCTCATATTATTATAAAAATGTAAGCGCCACTTATGCTGTAGAAAAAATAAAAAAGCGAAAAATCTGATTTGTTTTTACTGTTTCCCTCATATTTTTGGAAAAATTGTAGCGCCAAATTTTGTTGCTCAAAAAATCAATAAGAAAATGTGAAAAACAGACTTTTTTTTTTGTACTGTTTTCCCTCATATTATTAGAAAAAAATGAATGTAAAAATTATATAAAAATAAACCCAAACATATCACAAAAAAATAGGTGAAAAAATTTGTAGAGCAACTGAAAAAGCGTTGTAGCTTTCAAACCTGCGTGTACTATGGAAAAGGAGGGGGGAACGGGCGCGGCAGGAAGTGGTTCCTCTCCTGGTGTCACCATCTAGGAGCCGCTGTATGTCTTCTTGTACAGCGACGATAGAGGAGGTGCTTGATCTGGGAGGAGTTTTTACTAGTGAATCTTAAAAAATTAGAATATAACATTAAAGATCATTGATAATTTAAATAAATTCAATAATTTAAGTCAAGTAGAGAAACCCATATATTGTATAGACTCATTACAGTCTGAATTACAAGGCTTAATATAATACATTAGGGAGCCCTATAAGAAATAAAAAGCTAGACCTGGAGAACCCCTTTAATTTTCAATGATATTATAATTTTTTGCACTAGTATGAATTTATGAATGTTAATTTTGTCAATGGTCAATAATGAACTAAACATGCGCTGTTCCATGCAGGGTCCTCCCGGAGAACATGGAGACAGGGGTGAACCAGGAGCTGAAGGCTATAAGGTAATACATATAGGTAGCTGCATGTCGCACTATTGGGGTGCTCGGTCCTCCGTGTCCGGGGAACCATTGACCTTGGTGAGAAGCATCTGCTGCCCGACCCTCATCGTTGCTGGGCAAGGCTTACGAGCGGGTGAATGGAGCCGGCAGGTGAGGGACGTCGGCCGGATACATGTTACAGGCTTAGAAGGAATGTGCAGCATTTTAATTTCCAGGAAACTGCAGCAATTAGTATGTGTTACTGCAAGGCCCACGTTCCATCACAGGAGCCAGAGAGAAGAATGCTTTGATTTTTCTATGTGATTTGTTCGTGAGACAATGTCACCTTCTTTTACAGGGCATCGTCGGCGTGGTAGGACCAAGAGGAGCCATAGGACAGCAAGGACCACCGGTAAGTCCACACGTTATAGTCACTCTACAGGGGTCAGTAAAGGGTGTGATGCTTCACACTCGTCTGGACGCCCTTCTGGGCCGTCCTGGGGGTTTCTTCAGCTCACGGATCTGCCGCTTTCATAGCAGAATGGCAGTCAGACCTAGGAGATTCCGTTTTAACACAGGCCTCAGCCAGCTTAAATTGCTCAGCACAGCATACAAACAACAAAACATAAATAAATCCTCGCCGTCCTAGCCACTAAATATACCTTAAGGTGAGTCCCTCACTAACTGGTCCCTATGCCCTTACTGCACAGCACACCAACAACAGTATTCTTACTGTATTATAGGCGTTCCCTCAAGCCTTTTGGGGCCAGAGCCTCACCCCTCATCTCCTCTGCTGCTCCACATCAGTAACAAGCCACACCCCTATCACCTTGTATTACAGGCCTTTAATGGTCGGCTAGGGCACCAAGACATACCAAAAGCCCTGACCTGGAATGCGGGAACTATCCCATCCCACACAACACGAGGCTGTCCCAAAAAAGCACCCCATACATAGTTGCCTACAGCTATTCAAGCCGCTAGACTGTATCAGTTAGTATATCATTACAACACAATCTAGGTGGCTTTTCCCCACCGAGACCAGTCCTCGTTGGGCGCATCAGCACAGGGTCTCTGTCTGAAACCTGCACTATCAGGAAGGTCGCTCTGCCACAAGGGGTTGTCTCACGGAGAAGAAGACTGGCCTAGAGATCGACCCATGACCATGAAGGAAGTTATGTCTCGCTAGGTACAACAATGTCAGTCAAGTGGAGGGCTATGTGCCGTGGACAGGCTGAGTCCACCACATCCATCGGGGGCTACTGTTGTACTCGGTGTTATGGCTCATTAGAGGGCTCACCTAGTAGGTCTTATGGCAGGGGTAGTTGTCTTCAGACAACCCCTTTAAAGGGGTTTTCTCATTACAATGATTGGCTTTTAACAAGTAGGGACAGATATTGAGGACTTTTTCTAAATTACTTTCCTTTGCTTTTTCTTTGGAGAGAAGAGAAGATAAGAAGATTTTATCTCCTCTTATTGCACACGTGTTTCTGGTTAAACCATCTTTCTCTCCCTGCTCTCTCTTATCTCTCATTGCACTAAGCGGCCATCAGTCATTGACTCCTAGCAGGGTGAGTCATCTCCTGCACAGTCTTATCTCTAGTAACAGACTTTGAATGCTTCTCATTTAGGTAAGTAAAAACTCTTTTTTAGAGTTCCAAAGTCTGGTGTAATACACGTTATAAATCTCTTGCACTCTTTGTCAGCGCAAGAGGAATAGCTAGGAACAGCTGAGCTGATGTGTCACTTAATGCTATAGGCCAGCCCACAGCCTGAACAGGAAGTGTCTGTGGCTCTGTGAAGCTGTATAGTAAGAAAACCCCTTTAAGTTATGAGTCAATATGGGCAGGGTGATTGCACAAGAATGGGGTTCCAGGATTTGTTCTTGTGACTGTAGGGCTAAGTTAAAAGAGCTCTAAAGGGTGAAAGCTTCTCAGTTAAGGAAACAAACTCTGTGCTATGAAAAGCCTCCGCGGGAGTGATTCGCCATGGTCAGACAGATAAGAGACAAAGGAGAAAGTTGGGGAGAGATGGTCGGTAATATACAGAAACTTGTGTGCTCTAAGAGGATATAAAATCTTCTTTATTCTCTGACCAAAGCAAAATCAACAAAGCAATGTATCTGTGGGACCCACAGATCAGATAGCATGTCCTCAGCTCTTCCTGCTCTATAACATGGGGCCTGCAGATCAGATAGCATAGTCCTCAGCTCCTCCAGCTCTTAAATGGGGCGCAGATCAGATAGCGTGTCCCAGCACCATCCTGCTCCTATAACATGGGGGCCTGCAGATCATATAGCATTCCTCCAGCTCCTCCAGCTCTATAACAGGGGCCTCAGATCGAATAGCTGTCCTCAGCTCCTCCTGTTCTATAACCATGGGCCACAGATCAGATACATGTCCTCAACTTCCTCCTGCCTATACACATGGGCCTCAGATCAGAACCAGCATGACCTCTAGCGCCTCCAGCTCTATAACATGAGCCACAGATTCAGATAGCAAGTCCTCAGCTTCCTCCAGGCTTTATAACATGGGGCCACAGATCAGATAGCATGTCCTCACTCCTCCTGCTCTATAACTTGGGGCCACAGATTACTAGCATGTCCTCCATGCTCCTCCTGCCTATAACATGGGGCCTGCAGATCAGATAGCATGTCCTCAGCTCCTCCGGGCTCTATAACATGGGGCCCACAGATCAGAATAGCATATCCTCACTCTCCTTTCTCTATAATTGGAGCAGATCAGATAGCATGTCCTCACTCTTCCAGCCTAAAATTGGGCCACAGGATCAAGATAGCAGTCCTCAAGCTCCTCCTGCTCTATAACAGGGGCCAAAAATCAGATAGCATGTCCTCAGCTCCTCCTGCTCTATAACATGGGGCCCCCTGCAGATCAGATAGCATGTCTTCAGCTCCTCCTGCTCTAAAACATGATCCCACAGATCAGATAGCTATGTCCCCTCAGCTCTTCCTGCTCAATAACATGAGACCACAGATTCAATAGCATTCCTCAGCTCCTCCTTCTCTATGAACTGGGGCCACAGAATCAGATAGCAATTCCTCAGCTCCAACCTGCTCTATAACATGGGGCCCACACACAGATAGCAATGCCCTCATCTCGCTCCTGGCTCTATAACATGGGGCAAATCAGAAAACATTCCTCAGCTCCTCCTGCTCTATAACATGGGGCAGATCAGACAGCATGTTCCACAGCTCCCCTGCTCATTAACATGGGGCCAACAGATCAGATAGCATGTCCTCAGCTCCTCCTGCTCTATAACATGATCCCACAGATCAGATAGCATGTCCTCAGCTCTTCCTGCTCTATAACATGGGGCCACAGATCAGATAGCATGTCCGCAGCTCCTCCTGCTCTATAACATGGGGCCACAGATCAGATAGCAGGTCCTCAGCTCCTCCTGCTCTATAACATGGGGCCACAGATCAGATAGCAGGTCCTCAGCTCCTCCAGCTCTATCACGTTGTGCTGACTTAAGATCAGATAGCACGTCCTCAGCTCCTCCTGCTCTATAACATGGGGCAACAGATCAGATAGCATGTCCTCAGCTCCTCCTGCTCTATAACATGGGGCCACAGATCAGATAGCATGTCCTCCGCTCCTCCTGCTCTATAACATGGGGCAGATCAGATAGCATGTCCTCAGCTCCTCCTGCTCTATAACATGGGACCACAGATCAGATAGACCAGATGACTAATCATTCTTATGTGTATGCCAGAGTACACATAGAAAAAAGGGGGTTTCACTGCAACGGACAAAATGGACTCCAATATAGTTCACACTTTTCCACCAAGGAAAGATAGGTCCGGTGTTTGTCTCCCCCTCCATCCACTTTTATTGATTATTGGGCCACCCAGTAGGACAAACCAGGATGGGGCCCCATAGCGTGGTTTCCCTGTTGGTTATATACGCTCTTGTGCTTATGTTCACTACTTAACATTTTGATTATTTTTTAGGGGGAACTGGGTGAGAAAGGCGAACAGGGACAAAAAGGAGAACGAGGATTAGAAGTAAGTATTCGCCTTCAGTGCTTGTACCAAAAACATTAGTGGCATCTCTGTCGGATGTATCGTCAATGTCAGATACACTTCCCACACTCGCATCTATCTTCAGAATGGGCCCCAGAAACCTCCCATCTTGATTTGAAAAGTGGGCGCTCTATTAATTTGAATGGGAGTCCGGAGCAGAGCTGAATGCAGCCGCTACCCTGTACTCCGAACTCCCATTGAAATGAATGGACAGGGGCCACACAAGAGCGGTCACTTCTCCATTCAGAACAGGCAGTGTCAGGGGCCATTTCTGGAGATCAATGCAGATCCTAGAGGTGGAGCCCATTGATGGCCCCTCCTACCGAGACGCTATCAGTGTTTTTAATGGCAAAGCCCCCGTAACGCATCACGTTCCGGTCTGCGAAAGCCCCGAGAACCAGAACCATCATCTTTATTTTTCCCCTTTGAATCCCAGCGGTCATAACGTCTGTATTTTCTGTTTGACGCCCCCGTGGGGGGAAACCCCTTTTTGTGATTTTATTTAAATGAAATTTCAAGGGTTTTCCCCAACCCCATACTTTCAAACAAATTTCGAAAGAACTCCCTTAGACTTTAATGCGGGGAAAATTTGTGCAATCGAGACCATCTCCCCGTTCACTGAGGCCGGCTCGTAACTAGCTAAAAGTGGCCTCAGACCCAGGAGTATAACAGACCAAAAAATAACTTTAATTTCTATACATTCTCATTTTTAAAAAAAATGAAAAAAAATTCTTTTTTTTATTAGTTGTTTTTTTTTTATTGTTTTTAAAGATAAAGAATAAATGTTTCCCTAAAACTAAAAACCCCAACCGGCTTGTTACTTTCTTAAACGGTGTTTAAAACCCCTATGAAAAAAGTGCAAATATCTGCGTCAAATACTCATCTGAACCTTTCATATTTTGCATTTTTTTCAGAGGGTTTTTTTCCAAAAACTTTTTTCGCGCAAAAGTTTTTCTTTCCTGAAACACCGATACAAATTTTTTTTGGGTTTCGGGGGGTTTTTAAAGGGCGGATAAAAGTGGGAAACCCTTAAACCAAAATGTGCCATGCTTTTTGTGAGGTGTTTTGGATGCTGTTTTGAAATTTCCCTTTTTTGGAAATTTGGGGATTTGCGGGAAATCCCTTTAAAATTTCACTTTTTTTTCCAGTGTGGAAAAAAAGAAAGTAAAAACGGTTTTGTAGGAATGATGACGCGTTTTATACCTAAGAATCAATGGAAATGAACTGGAGGTGTTTTGTAGTCGTTTTTGAGCTGTTTTGGGGGCAGAATCCATGGCAAAACTGCTCCAAAACAGCGTCAAAATCGCATTGGGGAAACATACCCTAGGGGCCTTTTTACGAAACCCAACGTGTCCAACATTAAAGAATGTCTTTGTTTGCCCTTAGAAAAACCAATAAACCCCAATAGTAATCAAGCTCAGAGCAACTGACCCAGATTCCATAACAAACCAATAAGGCTCTTAGCGACCAAATCAGACCCCATGGGCGACCAATCAGGTTATAGAAACCCAATCAGAGTCATAGCAACCAATCAGAGTTAAATGGGGAAACCAATCAGAGCTCATAGAAAAAAAAATCAAGCCCATAACCACCTCAGGCCCCCAAGTGACCTCGGGCTCATGGCAACCAATCAAGCCAAAGAACCAAAGGCCCCAAAGCAACTGTTCAATCCCCATAGAACCAATCAAAAGACATAAAAAACCAATCACGCTCAGGGCAACCAATCAAGCCCATAGAAACCAACCCAGAGTTCAAAAAGAAACCCTTTCCAGAGCTCATAAAACCTAATCAAAAACTCAAGAAACCCAGAGCCCCAAAGGGGACCCAATAAAGAGTTCAAAAAAAACCAACAAGTTCTTAAAAACCCAAAATCAGAGCTCATAAAAACCAATCAAGCCCATAGCAACCAATAAAGGCTCTTTAGCAACCAGAGCCATAGCAACTGATCATTCCCCAATAGAAAAACCCAATCAAAAGCAACCAATCTCACTTTCATTTTTATATGCTCGGGAAAAATGAAAGCTGCGCTCTGATTGGTTGCTATGGAAAACAGGGTTAAACTATTAAAATTTTTTTCCATACATGGCCCAATGGTAGGGTTCTTTTAAATGTTTTTGGTTTTGTTGCATTTTTTTTAAAGATTTAAAGTTTTTATTGTTTGTTTTCTTTTTTTTTTAGAGGTTTTTTTAAAGTAAAAGGTAGGGCATAAAACTGTAAGCAAGCAGTGTTTAGGACATAGGAAAAGGGGTCAACAATGGGCCCTAAGTGAAAATATGAGGTGGGGGGCCCCAGTTAAAACCCAAAAGGGTCATTAGAAGAACCTTTTTATTGCCGAATGCTGTGTTCAGTGTTGATTGCAGCAGTCAAAGGGGTTTACAAAACATTTAGTAGGGTCCGAAATTGGTCTTTTTTCACCTTGGGGACCCAGGGCTATCCCATTATTTTGAAAAAACCGTTGGAAAAAGAGTAGTGCTTCATCCCCTTCATGAAACCCAGCTAGAAAATCATGTCGCAACTGCCTGATGCTCGTATTGTGCTGTTCCTCTGTTATCCCTCCAACAAACTGACAATGACAGAAACGGGGTGAAACCTATTTTTCCTTGGTTGAAAGAGGTGTGCCCCTAAATTAGCCGGGCCCACTGTTGGGCCCTTTTTTCGGGCGTGTAGGGGCACCCCTTTCCAAAATAGTAACATCCAGTTGTGAATTTTCAAAAAAAATTTTACAGGGTTTGGGAAATAGTGTTGCTCGAATTTTATGTTTCCTTTTTGGGTTTTCAAACTAAACTTTAAAAAAAAATTGGGGTTTTGGGACATCCTAGCCCAAAATTTTTTCACCCTGATACTAACCCCAAAACCAACCCTTTAAATTCCTGAAATTTTTGTCCCCCTTGAAATTTATTTGGTTGGGGTTTTTCTAACATGTCTGCAGAGCTTAACCCATCAGTCCCAATTGCCTCTGGTCCCGGGGGGCCCCGGTGCCCGATATCCCCTCCAAAAATCCCTTCGGGTCCCGCCCATTGGGATCCCCTAAAGTGATTTTTGGACGGGGAGGGAGGGGGGGAAGGGAGATTTCACATTAGAGGGTGGGTGCTGCGGGAACGGGGCCAATGAGTGAAGCACGGCAGACAAGTTAAGAATCCTTTTTTTTCCTTATTTAGGTTAATGGTTAATTGTCTTGATGTCTATTTGCCAAAAAAAGAATTGGGCCTTAAACCAAAATGTTCTTTTTTTGGGGTTTAAAATTGTGACTGCCACTAAACAGGAACCTAAAAGAGACCCAAAAAGAAGTCCCCTTTAAGATTTTTTAAAATTTCTTTTGGGATTTTCGAGTTTTTATAAAGGGAAAGGGGGAAAATCTCTCCTTTAAAGGGGAGCCCCAAATTTTGGGGGTCCTTTCCCTTTAAAGCCTTTGGGGGATATGCAAGTTTTATTAAAAGGGCAAAAAGGGGTTCAAAACTCACACAAAACCCAAATTTTGGTGCTTCCTCAGGGGAAATATTCCCCCTTTTTGAACCCCTCATTGCCTCCCACCCAAACCAGTTTAGTATCACTCGGCCCCTGCTTGCACTGATGGGAACAAAACCCCCAAACAGCTGGCGGTTTGACGAGTGATCCCGGCTTGGCTAATATCCCCCTTTTTCCCTTTGAAGCCCTTTGTGGATCCAAAAACAAATTTTAGGAATTTTTTTACATCCCAATAGAGGGGAGCTTGAAACTTCTCAGCTCCTTTTCCCCTAAGCCTTGGGGTTGTTTTTAAAAAAAATGAGGACTGATTCTATTTAAAGGGGTGCTCTGAGAGTTCAAAATGCATCTGTCAGGGCAAAAAATGAAAAAAAAAAAAAAGACAAGAAACCCCCCTTTCCTCACGAACGTCCCTCATTCCCCCTTTTCAGCTTGGGGCCCCCCCGTGGTTTACGTCTGTGGACCCAACCCCCTTTTAAATTTGCCGCGTCCCGTCTAAAAAGTGTTTCGTTGCCTAAAATCTAAAAACCTTTCTTTTTCTTTTGGGCGCCCAAAAGGGGAAAAAAGGAATGAGAGGAGCCAAAACCCGGCCCAAAAAGGAAAATTCCCGTGAGTGCAATGAATATTTTATCTACCCAAATTATCTTTTATTCCCCAATTTAAAAATGATTTTAAGGAGCCCCTTTTTGTTCCCCGGTGATTCCCCATCGCAGCCGTTCGCTTTATTCGGAACAGATGTTCTGCGTTTTATCTCAATTTAGAGGGGAAGGGATGAAATATTTTTTCTAGTGAGAAAAAAAAAATTGTAAAAGGGCGTGATGGACGACCCCCTGAGGGTCCCATCAGGTTCACGTCACGGGTCGTTGGAAATTGTCAAAACCTGTTTTATCCCCAAAGGGCCCCCGAAAAGTTCATAGGTTTCAATGGCGCCGGGTGGGGAAATGACCAAAATAGAAGGGAAAAAGCCTTAGGGGGGGTCACAGGGGGGAAATTTACACTTGCATTTTGATGCGTAAAGTAGGCGTTTTTTGCATCAAAAGAGATCACATCTAAGGTGTTACTGGGCTTTTAACGGAAAACCACACAAAGCTCGTGTGTTTAAAAAAAAACATGGGGCCGGACGGCTGTTCCCCCCTTTTTCCTTTTACTTTTCCTTTAACCCTTTACTTTATGCAAAATGCCCATGAAAAGATCCTCACATACCGACTTAGTGGCTCTCCCCAATGAGAGACAATCCCCTTTCCCTTCCCAACAACACTCCCCCCTCTAAACCAGCCAAAAAAGTACTTCCCCTTGGGGGGCCCCTGAAAAGGGGGGAAATACCCGAAACAGCTGCTGTTTGGGAAAATTAAACTGGGTTTTGGGTTAGGTCCTTTTTAAAAATTGCAAGACTCTTCTGAGTTTTCCCTGTCCCAAATTTTGGGGAAAACTACATCCAATGCCTAGTATGTTCAATGGGACAGGTTCCCTTCAGGGGGTTTTCCCCTTTTGTTTCTGCCAGTATAAAAACACGATAATTTTTTTTTTTCTTTTGGAAAAATTCCCCGGGGGCCCCCCCAATGGTTTTTCCCATACATTTTTAAACATGGAATTGAGAAAGGGAAGACCGCACAAACCTCACCTTTTTAAAGTTTATCTAATGCTTTTCGCAAAACTAAAACAAAAATGAACAGGAGGTCCTTGTACATCCAAAAACCCATTTGCCCAAATTCCAAATTTACAGCGACCCCCTATAAAGCGGGGTCCCTACCCCTAAATGGGGGGGGGCACTGCATGGCAGCACCACCGCAGCAAAAAACCACACAGATGAGGGGCGCGCCCCGTGGCCCAACAGCCCCCCTGCTAACCCGACCAAACCCCCTTTGGGTCTGGGCTGCACCCCCCCCCACCAGCACAAATCACAGCCAATGGCCGCCCTACGCACCGCCACCAAAAAAAAGGAAAAAGGGTTTACATGTTTCCCCCTAAAGGGCTCCCTGCAAGTAGGGCCCGAAAGAAAAGGGCCCTTAACCCCCCTTTTTTGCGGTTCCCAAGCCTTCCCCCTATTTTGAAATTTCGGGTCATGCATAATGGAAATTGTTTTTAGTGTTGCCGGGAGCTTTTTTCGGGTCAGCTTAAATAGTTTTTTTTGGTTTAAAAAAAACCCCAAAAATTTAAACTGTAATCTTTTTAACCCGGGAAAGGGGGCACATATGTTCCCCCGCAATCACACAGCGCACATTTGTATGACAATTTGTTTGCCAAAAATCCCGGTTTGGGGTTTTTCACACCTGAATTTTTTCTTTTACCTTGTCCCCTTAAATATAACCACCAGTTTTTGATTATAAAACCCAAATAAAGCAGAGGTTTTCCCCCCCTGTGGGGCGCGACCCCGGGGAAGGGTCGAACGACCAAAAACACAGGGGTCCCCAAAAAACCCCCGGGCCGTTCCAAAACCCCGGGGGAGGCGGCCCGGCCCGGGGAGCTGAGAGGGGCGCCGCAAAAGGCTTAAAAAAGCTCCGGGGGGAGCGCTGTGGCGCCGCTGGGGCCCCTTTCCCCCCAGCTGCCTTGCAGAGGGGCGGGGGCCCCACGGGGTTTGAATTATTGAGGGGAGGGGGAGATGGGTGCCGTTACTCGCAGCATTGGGGGCCAGTGAGCCGCCCTGGGGCAGCCTGGGCAGGACGGACTTACTCCCCCCGGGGGTCCTTGGGGGCGGTGCGGCGGACCTAAAGCGCGCAGCATCACGCCCCCCACACCACTTCAAACATCGGGAAAACACCGTGCCCTCAGAGAGAACCGATACTGCACGGCAAACAAACAATCCATTGCTCATGTAATGCTGTATGTGGACAAGAAACATTTTTATTAACCTGTTACTTGTACCCCAACCCAAATTTATTTACTCCCCCCCCCCCCTTAGGGGGGAAGCTGGGGAGTGGCACATGGGGGGCCCACATTGTAACCCCCCATGGCCAAACAGCCCCCCCCCCCCCCTCTCCCCCACGACAAGTTAAATTATGTAACGGCCTGACGGTACCTTTTATGATTTACATTAAGGAAACCGCTAAAAGGGCGTCACACATTTTAAAACCCCCCTTTGCCATCACGGCCCCCTGTATAATTACACTATGTAACGCATAGTTGCCAACTTTGAAAAGAAAAAGCAGGAGATCTTGTCGGGATGCCCCCCCTTCAAAAGCCACACCCCCCCCACCTAACTGCATAACGGCTTTGGAAAAAAGCCAGGTAGATGCCCTTAACCCGGTAGTAGCCCCCATAACCAGGTAGTGCCCCTTACAGGCCGGGGAAAATCCCCCCTTGTAGCCAATAATGCCCCCTCTGTAGCCAGGTAGAGCCAAATTTTACCCGAGATCCCCCCTTTTTTTAGCCGGGGTAATCCCCCCCTTTGTTAGCCAGATGGGTCCCCCCCTTTTTTTGCCGGGTAGATGCCCCCCTTTTTTAGCCAGGTATCCCCCCTTGTTAGCCGGGTGGGCCCCCCTATTGTTACCCATGTGCCCCCTCTGTTACAGGTGTGCCCCCCTGTTGCCAGGTAGTGCCCCCCTTGTTCCCCAGTATCCCCCCATTGTTCCCAGGAAACCCCCCCTTTGTAGCCAGGTGTCCCCCCATTGTTCCCAGGTAGTGTCCCCATTTTTAGCCAGGTATGCCCCCATTGTTAGCCGTAGTGCCCCCATTTGTTGCCAGGTAGTGCCCCCATTTTACCCATATGCCCATGTTCCCAGGAGTCCCCCCATTGTTAGCCAGGAGTGCCCCTTTGTTGCCAGGTAGCCCCCCCATTGTAGCCGGAGTGCCCCCATTGTTACCCGGGTGGGGCCCCCCTTTCCCGGGTTTTGACCCCCCATTGACCGGGATCCCCCCATGTTACCAGGTAGTGCCCCCATTGTACCGGGTATGCCCCCTTGTTACCAGGTAGGGCCCCCTCTTTTGCCAGTTAGACCCCCCATTGTACCGGGTAGACCCCCATTGTACCCGGGTAGTGCCCCCTTATTGTAGTCGGGTATGCCCCTCTGTTCCCATTTAGACCCCCATTGTACCCAGGTAGACCCCCCTTGACCGGGTGGGCCCCCCTTATTGATAGGTGGGCCCCCCTCTTTCCCCAGGAAACCCCCCCCTTTGTAGCCAGTAGTGCCCCTTATTGTAGTCAGGTATCCCCCCTCTGTTGCCACTTAGACCCCCCCCATTGTAGCCAGGAAACCCCCCCCATTGAGCCAGGTAGTCCCCCCTTTTTGTAGTTAGGAGCCCCCTCTTTCCAGGTAGCCCCCCCTTGTCCCGGGTAGACCCCCTTTAATTGTAGGGGGAGAGGGCCCTAAACTAAAAAATAAAAAATAAAAGCCACTCACCTGACCGGGCCTCCTGCAGCGTGGCCCCCTCCGGGACGATCTCCTCAGCGACGCAGGGACCCCCCCCCCCAAAAACGGAGAGTTGGCATGTATGTGTAACGGCTTGGTGGTAAATTTATATGTATGTGATGTGTGAGGTACCGCTAAAGGGGCGTCAACTATGTCCCCCCCATGTACCCATCACACCCCCCCCTGTGTAATTTACATCTATTAAGCCTCTGAGGGGTACTTTTTAAATTATGTGATGTGTAGAGGTACCGCTCAGAGCATCGCCATATGAAACCCCCTCATGTAGCAAAAATTTCATTTTGAAGTACCATCAAAATTATTTTTTGTTTGGGGCCACCGAAAACATGAGGAACTGTTTTGCGGGGTCAGGGCTTTAAAAGGGTTGAGAACCGCTGAACAAAAGGGTTTCTGCGGTAAAAGCGTCGTTCCCCTTGACCCCAAATTTTTCCCGTCTGACATCAATTCTAGTTACTGCAGCAAAGGTCGGATGTTCTGGTAAGTGGACGTGTCTGACGTGTCTTCCGGTTTCTATAAGATTGAGCCTATGGTGCAGTAACTGGAAGTGCTGGTGGATGGGGCATTGGACTGCATTGGAAGCATCAGGTCACCGCGCCGGGAACTTGGGTTAGAGAAGAAAATTCTGATTCAGGACGTCCCGAACCTGAATTTTTGTTTGCACTTTTGGTCGAACCAAACAGAACCCCAACTGAGCAACACTAATTGTTAGACATGAGCGGCCTGTGTGATCGCCGGACAGGTCTGCGCCATTCTTGCATATCCAAATGTGATGCTGGAATAATTTCTAGACGTGACCTCCTCCCACAGTAGAGACGTTATTGCCGTTCCAGTTACTTATATTATACAGAGCAGGGTAAGGCCGGGTTCACACTATGTTATTTACTACATTCGAGGTATCCGTCGGGAAAATGTGAAGAAGTGATGCTGCAACGTAGCCGCAGAGACTCCATAGAGATTATTAGAGTAAGGATAATGGGCTATGTGGGCTATGTCAGCGCTACTTCCTGGAGGTATACACTTTTCATGCCGGACTGTGGCAGACCATGCAGCTTTTAAAGGGGTGGTCCCACTTTAGACAATGATGGTCTATTGCTAGGATGGGCCCTCATTGTCTGATAGGTGCAAGTTGCACCTCTGGGATCCAGACCTATCTTCTACACGAACCCCGAAACCTCTCTTTTCTGAAGGGAGAGGTGGTCGGGACTCTCCCATAGACTTTTATGGGAGTTCCTTTTATAGCATAGCGGCACCGCTCAGCTAAACTCAGAACTCCCATTCATGTCCATGGAAGAGTCCCGACCACCTCTCCTTTCAGAACGGAGAGGTCTCGGGCCCGTGTAGGAGATAGGTGCAAGTTCCACCTCTGGATCCAGACCTATTAGACAATGATGGTCTATTGCTAGGATGGCTATCATTGTCTGATAAGTCTGGATCCCAGAGGTGGAACTTGCACCTATCTCCTACAGGGCCCGAGTCCTCTCCGTTCCAAAGGGGAGAGGTGGTCGAGACTCTCCCATAGACTTTAATGGGAGTTCCTTTTATAGCAGAGCGGCGCCGCTCTGCTAAACTCAGAACTCCCATTAATGTCTATGACAGAGTCCCGACCACCTCTCCATTCGGAACGGAGAGGTCTCGGTCCCGTGTAGGAGATAGGTGCAAGTTCCACCTCTGGGACCCGGTCAGTGATGACATATCCTAGTGATGAGCCATCATTGTCTACAGTGGGGCAACCCCTTTAAGTTCCACAGGGGACGTTTATACCGCCAGGAAATAGCGCAAACATAGGCCACAGAGGACAACCTATGCTCTGTTAATCTCTATGGGCTGCTGCGGCTATGTCACGGAGTGCATGGGGGAAGCTTTTTCATGGTGCATCGATGGCTACCTCAACCATAGGAAATAACGTAGTGTGACCCCAGCCTAAGGCTGATTTGACAGCTGTGCTGCAGAGTCCGTCACAATTGACTAAACCTGCGGCACCGTGACAGAACCCAACCGACCCCAATATAAGTCGCCAGGATAATTCGGCACCAGTGGTGTCCGTCGTTTGACGAGATCCAGAGCTCAGTTTCTGCTCCAATCACAGAATAGGAAACTGATGACAGCGCAGATGTATATTATACTTATTGCCGCGCTCTACCTCCATAGCAAATACTCGGAACAGTAAATCCTCAGGATCCAGGCTTCACTGGAGTGGATATAATTATATCCAGTCTGAGAGCTTCACACATCAGCAGCCGCTAAACAGACCTCTCTGGTAGTTTGCTACAATGTACCAGTGCCCTATGAGCTCCTGCCATCCAGACTAAGTAGGCTTGATACGATTATATACACTTCTCAGCTGAGAGCAGGACTAGCTATGTACAATGTATCAGTGAGGAGTCCAGGATCTTTAGCTCACAGAGCATTGTCTACACTGCATACAGTTGTATCTACTTCTCAGCTGAGAGCAGGACTAGCTATGTACAATGTATCAGTGAGGAGTCCAGGATTATTAGCTCACAGAGCATTGTCTACACTGGATACAATTGTATCTACTTCTCAGCTGAGAGCAGGACTAGCCACAAGCAATGCATCAGTCAGGAGTCCAGGATTTTTAGCTCACAAAGCATTGTCTGTAATAGATACAATTATATTTACAGCTCAGCTGAGAGCAAGATTAGCTATGTGCAATGTATCAGTGAGGAATTCAGGCTGTTTAGCTCACAGAGCATTGTCTATACTGGATGCAATTTTCCCACCTCTCAGCTGAGAGCAGGACCAGCTATGAATTGGTTTACTTCCTCTGAATGTGACTAAAAGCAGCAATCAAATATCTTGGAAATAAAGAGACATTAAGGCAGAGATTATATCACAAAGTTGTAGAACTTTTCATTAATACAGAGATTAAATTTAAAACTGTTAAACCCTTTTCATACAGTCCCCCCCTCTGCTATATGAGTATATAACCTGTGCTACCTTTCAGGGAAAACAAGGTCCACCAGGATTAAGAGGAGCGGATGGGTACCCTGGGTCTGATTCTGTCGTCGGACTTCCTGGAAAACCTGGATTACCTGGGAAACCAGGGCTACCTGTGAGTATTACACCTTGACAGATTGGGCATTGTGCATGGGAGATTTTATCTAATCTATAGTCAGTCCAGGTAGGTTTATGATGATGATGATGATCATCAGGTGTTGTCAAGTAGATCTAGACTCATAGCGACTCTGTGGACAGTTTACTGAACTGCGATCGGTTCCCAGTTAGTCGACGACTACACAGAGTTTGGCCTCCATATCTTTTTTTTTTATTGTGCTAATACAACTGGTCTTCTCTTTTTTGTTGACCTTCTGCCCAATGTCTATTTCTAATGATCTTTCACTTTGCATGATGTATCTGAAGTACAAGAGTCGTAGTCCTGTAATCCGGGCCACCAGAGAAATTTCAGTTTCAGTATCTTCCTGTACGGATTAGTTTGTTTTTCTAGCGTCCATGGGCCCCTGAGCATGATGGACCAGGAATCAACTCCACTGGTGGGCCCCAAGAATCTTCTCCACTGGTGGGCCCCAAGAATCTTCTCCACTGGTGGGCCCCAAGAACCAATTCCACTGGTGGGCCCCAAAAATCAGTTTCACTGGTGGACCCCAAGAATCAACTCCACTGGTGGATCCCAAGAATCAACTCCACTGGTGGGCCCCAAGAATCAACTCCACTGGTGGGCCCCAAGAATCATCTCCACTGGTGGGTCCCAAGAATCATCTCCACTGGTGGGCCCCAAGAATCCAACTCCACTGGTGGGTCCCAAAAATCTTCTCCACTGGTGGGCCCCAGGAATCAACTCCACTGGATGGGCCAAGAATCAACTCCACTGGTGAGCCCCAAGAATCAACTCCACTGGTGGGCCCCAAGAATCAACTCCACTGGTGGGCCCCAAGAATCTACTCCACTGGTGGGCCCCAAGAATCTTCTCCACTGGTGGGCCCCAAAATCTTCTTCCACTGGTGGGCCCATAGAATCTTCTCCACTGGTGGCCCCAAGAATCTTCTTCACTGGTGGGCCCCAAGAATCTTCTCCAACTGGTGGGGCCCCAAGAATCTTCTCCACTGGTGGGCCCCAAGAATCTTCTCCACTGGTGGGCCCCAAGAATCTTCTCCATTTGTGGCCCCAAGAATCAACTCCACTGGTGGGCCACAAGAATCTTCTCCACTGGTGGGCCCCAAGAAACTTCTCCAATCGTGGGACCCAAGAATCTTCCCCCACGGTGGGCCCCAAGAATCTCTCCCACTGGTGGGCCCCAAGAATCTTCTCCACTAATGGGCCCCAAGAATCTTCTCCACTGGTGGGCCCCAAGAATATTCTCCACTGGTGGGCCCCAAGAATCTTCTCCACTGGTGGGCCCCAAGAATCTTCTCCACTGGTGGGCCCCAAGAATCTTCTCCACTGGTGGGCCCCAAGAATCTTCTCCACTGGTGGGCCCCAAGAATCAACTCCACTGGTGGGCCCCAAGAATCAACTCCACTGGTGGCCCCAAGAATCACCTCCCCTTGTAGGACCCAAGAATCATCTCCACTGGTGAGACCCAAGAATCAGCTCCAGTGGTGGCCCCAAGAATCAGCTCCACGGGTGGGCCCCAAGAATCATCTCCACTGGTGGGCCTCAAGAATCTTCTCCACTGGTGGGCCCCAAGAATCTTCTCCACTGGTGGGCCCCAAGAATCATCTCCACTGGTGGGCCCCAAGAATCTTCTCCACTGGTGGGCCCCAAGAATCTTCTCCACTGGTGGGCCCCAAGAATCTTCTCCACTGGTGGGCCCCAAGAATCTTCTCCACTGGTGGACCCCAAGAATCTTCTCCACTGGTGGACCCCAAGAACCAACTCCACTGCTAGGCCCCAAGAATCTTCTCCACTGGTGGACCCTAATAATCAACTCCACTCTTGGTCACCAAGAATATTCTCCCCTGGTTGGACCCAAGAATCATCTCCACTGGTGAGACCCAAGAATAATCTCCACTGGTGAGACCCAAGAATATTCTCCCCTGGTTGGACCCAAGAATCATCTCCACTGGTGAGACCCAAGAATATTATCCCCTGGTTGGACCCCAGAAATCCGCTCCAATTGTGGGCCCCAGGCACCCCAGTCCGCCACTGATTGCAGGTATGGGGGATATGTTCATCAATTATCCAAAAACACATTTCACGTATTCACGTATACAGTACAAAATGGAGAGGCCTCCTCGGTTGTTTGCCAGTGATGGGTGTTGGAGGGGGGAGGAGGGGGGAAGGTTCACATGTTGTGTGTTTCAAATATTATCAAATCCATGTATATCTTCTTTAATGTCATCCAGAAATTGTATACTCCGCTGTTTGATGTATCCATAAAAAGATAAAAGTTATGGAAAAATTTCTTCTGTTTAGTTGTTTGTTTTTTGGAAAAACCTTTAAAAAAATGAAATGTTTGCCAACTGCAAACTCATGAAATAAAGAAAAAACCTGAGTTTTATTAGTAGACGCTGGGACAGAACATCTGCATCAAACATGCGGCCGCCCACTTGTCCTACCAGAAGCTGTTTTAAGGAACCATTTAAAGGAGAATGTACAAAGTTTAGGAAAACAACCTGATTTCTTTTTTGTTCGGAAACCGCGCCACTCTTGTCCTAAGTTTGACATTGCAGCCTCGGGAAGCTTGGTAATGGCGGCCATATTGGTTGGCCGCTATCCTAGGAACACAAATGTCAAGGATTCATATTTACAGGCTTCCGACAACAGCCAGTTGACCTTGCCCCACATTTCGGACACATTTTCAGAACGGTTTGCACCATTTTAGTTCTAAAACAGCCTCCTTGCCTAATGTGCTGCTAATGTAATGCATTAATGTATAATATATATATTTAATTACTGCAGGGTGAAAAGGGCAGCCCCGGACTCGATGGACTAGCTGGTTTACCTGGTCGAATTGGGCCAAAAGGATCTCCTGGTCCTCAAGGAGGTGATGGAGCACCAGGACCTAAGGTATTATGGTGTTGTTTTTAAGATGTTTGTAATGGTGTGGTTGGTAAGATTTGCTTGTAGGTAAGTGACCTGGTAGAAGGATTGTTATGTAAGGTTTGCCTGTAGATAGGTGACACAGAAGAAGGTTTAGTAGGTAAGGTTTGCATGTAGGTGACTTAAAGAGAACCTGTCATGATGCCCCTCTTGCTGAGGACAGCACAAGCTAGTGTCAGACCTGCTGTTTCCAGCGCTGTGTCCCTTATTCTGTAAGATGCTGCAGTTTGAATATTTAATGCTCAAATCTGCAGTTTTCAGCCAGAAAAGTCATTCAAAGAGTCAGTTTTTTTAAACCCCGCCCACCTGAGGCTAACCCCGCCCACTTCAACTGATAAACCTATTACTTTGAATAGCTAGAAACGTGAATAACTGTCACATGGGCGGGGCTAGCCTTTGGTGGGTGGGGCTAACACCTGCTCATGAATAAGAATTGAGGGGTAAATGCTCTAAAACTCCAGCATCTTACAGAATAAAGGGCACAGCGCTGGAAACAGCAGGTCTGACACTGGCTTGTGCTGCCCTCAGCGAGGGGGGCATCACCTATGTGACAGGTTCCCTTTAAGAGAAGGTTTGGTAGGTAAGGTTTGTCTGCAGGAAAGTGACATAGGAGAAGGTTTGGTAGGTACGGTTTGTTTGCAGGAAAGTGACATAGGAGAAGGTTTGGTAGGTAAGGTTTGTTTGCAGGAAATGGACATAGAGAAAGGTTGGTAGGTAAGGTTTGTTTGCAGGAAAGTGACATAGGAGAAGGGTTGGATTGGTAAGGTTTGTCTGTAGGAAAGTGACATAGGAGAAGGTTTGGTAGGTAAAGTTAGTTTGCAGGAAAGTGACATAGGAGAAGGTTTGGTAGGTAAGGTTTGTCTGCAGGAAAGTGACATAGGAGAAGGTTTGGTAGGTAAGGTTTGCCTGCAGAATAGTGTCATAGGAGAAAGTTTGGTAGGTAAGGTTTTCTTGTAGATTAGTGACATATGAGAAGGTTTGGTAGGTAAGGTTTTCTTGTAGATTAGTGACATATGAGAAGGTTTGGTAGGTAAGGTTTACCTGAAGATAAGTGAAATAGGAGAGGGTTTGGTAGGTAAGGTTTGCCTGTATATTATTGACATAGGAGAAGGTTTGGTAGGTAAGGTTTATCTGTAGATTAGTGATATATGAGAAGGTTTGGTAGGTAAGGTTTGTCTGCAGTAAAGTGACATAGGAGAAGGTTTGGTAGGTAAGGTTTGTCTGCAGGAAAGTGACATAGGAGAAGGTTTCGTAGGTAAGGTTTATTTGTAAGTAAGTGACATAGGACAAGGTTTAGTAAGTAAGGTTCGCCCCTCACATTTCTGTAAATATTGTATTATATCTTCTAATGGGACAACACTGAAGATCTGATACTGATACAATGTAAAGTAGTCAGTGTACAGTTTGTATAAGGGTATGTTCACAATGCACGTTGGATCTGTTTTTAGATGCGTCTTTCGGACCCAAACACGCATCTAACAATGTGCAGTGTGATTTATATTGCTTTCAATGTAAAACACGTTGATGCGTGTTGTGATGCGTCTTTCGGATCCGTTCAAAGAATTGCCATGTCAACTATAGGGTGCAATCCTACTGCAGCAAAAACGCAGCCAAACACGCACCTGCGTTTTGGATGAGATTTTCGGATCCAAAAATGGATCTAACACGGTAAGGAAATTTTACGTTTTTTTTGGGTGTGCCCATGGAATAAACTCCTGGAAAATGCGTTTCCATACCAAAACCCTTTGGAGAAATCTGTGGGGTCCCCCAAACAGAAGGTGGAGGAGCAAAAGGGGCTCTCCATCCACCAGCCCCTTGATGTCGTCCTGGAGGAGGGAAGGGGGATTCCGGGGCCCTGAAACCCTGTGAAGCTCTAGTGCCCCAGGCCCAAGAGATTTAAGGGCAGCGCGGGGAAAATTTAATGGGGCCACACAATATAATGACACTTTGGGCACAATTTGCCCATTTGTCACTTAGGGGTGTCCCCCCATTTTTTGCTTCACTTGGGGGTTGTCCAATTTTTCTGTCATTTGGGGTTTGCCCTTTATTTTTTGCCCTTTAGGGGTTGTCCTCCCCTTTTGTTCCCCGTGGTTTAAACTTTAAAGGGATGGGGTTGAGTTTTTTTTGAGGGCACCAAAATTTCCCCGTGTTACAAGCCTTTGCCTGCCCTACTTACATTTTTTTAAAAGGGTTTCAGATCTTCATTGCTGTCCCAAAAAAGGTTTTAGAATTACAATATTTAAAAAAATTTTGGGGTTTTTTGGGTGGGTCAGTGACTTTGGAAAAGGGAATTGGGAAATTGGAAAGGGTTTAAGGCGAGGCATGACATTGGGAATTTTTGGGTTTGGGGAAAGGGTTTTGTCTTTTGGGGTTTATTAAATTTGGGAAAAGGGGTTTGGGTTTTGGGTAAGGTTTTGTCTGTGGGTCAGGGGACTTTGGGAAAGGAAGGGTTGGTTTGGGTAGGTTTGTCTGTTGGCGTAAAATTGGGAGAAGGGTTGGTTTGGAAAGGGTTTTTTTCTGTAGGTCAGTGACTTGGAGAAGGTTTGGGATTGGTAAGGTTTGTCTGTGGCAGTGCCCTTGGGAAAAGGGGTTAGGTTTGGAAAGGGTTTGTCGTAGGTCAGTAAACCATTGGGGGGGGGTTTGGGTTTGGTTTAAGGTTTTTGTCTGAAGGTCATTTGACTTTGGGGGGAAGGGTTTGGGTTTTGGGAAAGGGTTTTGCCCTGAAGGCCCGGGACCTTGGGGGAAGGGGTTTTTTTTTTGGGTTTTAAGGTTTGCCCTGTAGGTCAGTGACTTTGGAAAAGGGTTTTGGGAAGGTGGGTTTTTTTTCCTGTATAAAGTAACAAGGACAAGATTTGTTTTTAAGGTTTTTTTTGTTTTAAAGTGATTTTGGGGAGAAGGTTGGTTTGGGAAAGGGTTTTTGCTTTTGGTTAGTGGCATTGGAAAAGGTTTTTTGGTTTGGGTAAGGTTTGTTGTAGGTCAGTGCCCATTGGAGAAGGGTTGGGGTTGGGTAAGGTTTTTTGTGGGTCATTAAATTTGGGGAAAAGGGTTTTGGGGGGGTTTTAAGGGTTTTGGCTGGGTCTTTGACTTTGGAGAAGGGTGGTTTTGGAAAGGGGTTTGGCTGTAGCTCATGACATTTGAAAAGGGTTGGATTTGGGAAGGTTTGTTTGTAGCCGGGGACATTGGAGAAGGGTTTTGGGTTTAGGTGGGTTTTTCTTTTAGGGTAAGAAAAAAAGGACAAAAATTTGTGGGTAAGGTGTTTTTGTTGTTAAGGGGAAAATTGGGGAAGGGTTTTTTTGGTTTTGGAAAGGGTTTTGGCCCTGGGGGTTAGTGAAAAATTGGAAAAGGGGGTTTAAAATTGGGAAAGGGTTTTGCCCTTTTGCTCTGTGACATTGGAGAGGGTTTTTGGTTTTGGTAAGGTTTGTCTGTGGGCAGTGACATTGGAAAAAGGGGTTGGTTTTGGTAAGGTTTGTCTGTGGTCGTGACATTAAAGAAAGGGTTTGGTTTGGTAATTTTTAGTTGGGGTCATGACTTTGGAGAAGGTTGGATTGTTTTAAGGGTTTAAGGCTGTAGCCCATTTCGGGAGAAGGGTTGGATTGGGAAGGTTTGTCTGTAGGTAAAGTGACTTTGGAGAAGGGGTTTGGATTGGGAAGGTTTTGTCTTAGGTCAGTGACCGGGAGAAGGGTTGGTTTTGGTTTAAGGTTTTGGTCTGCGGTCAGTGAAAATTGGAGGGGGTTTTGGTTTGGAAAGGGTTTTTCCCTCTGTAGCCAGGGACATTGGAGGGGGGTTTAAATTTGGGGAAAGGGTTTAGTCTGAAATTTGTGACATTGGGAAGGGTTGGATTGGAAAAGGTTTTTGTCTGAAAGGTTATTTTACATTGGAAAAGGGTTGGTTTTAAAAAGGTATTTTCTGAGGTCAGTGACATTGGAGGGGGTTAGTTTGGGTAAGGTTTGTTGTAGGTTAGTGACATTGGAGAAGGGTTGGTTTGGTAAGTTTTTGTCTGTAGGTCGTGAAAATTGGAAAAAGGGTTGGGTTTTGGGAAAGGGTTTTCCCCCTGTAGGTCATGACTTTGGAGAAAGGGTTTGGGTTTGGAAAGGTTTGTTGTTGGCGTGAAATTGGAAAAGGGGTTTGGGAAGGGAAAGGGTTTTTGGTTTTTGGTTTAAAGGGCCCTTTTGGAGAAGGGTTGGATTGGGAAGGTTTGCTGTGGGTTTAAATTTTGACATTGGGGGAAGGTTTTGGTAGGTGGGATTTTTGTATGTAAGAAAACGGGACAAGATTTGCTAGGAAAAAGGTTTTTTTTGTTTTTTAAAATTTGAGTTTGGAAAAGGTTTTGGGAAATTGGAATGTTGTTGCAGGTCAGTGACATTGGAGAAGGGTTAGATTGGTAAGGTTTGTCTGTAGGTTAGTGGCATTGGAGAAGGGTTGGATTGGTAAGGTTTCTCTGTAGCTCAGTGACATTGGAGAAGGGTTGGATTGGGAAGGTTTGTCTGTAGGTCAGTGACATTGGAGAAGGGTTGGATTGGTAAGGTTAGTCTGTAGGTAAGTGACATTGGAGAAGGGTTGGATTAGTAAGGTTTGTCTGTAGGTCAGTGACATTGGAGAAGGGTTGGATTGGGAAGGTTAGTCTGTAGGTAAGTGACATTGGAGAAGGGTTGGATTGGGAAGGTTTGTCTGTAGGTCAGTGACATTGGAGAAGGGTTGGATTGGTAAGGTTTGTCTGTAGGTCAGTGACATTGGAGAAGGGTTGGATTGGTAAGGTTTGTCTGTAGGTCAGTGACATTGGAGAAGGGTTGGATTGGTAAGGTTTGTCTGTAGGTCAGTGACATTGGAGAAGGGTTGGATTGGTAAGGTTTGTCTGTAGGTCAGTGACATTGGAGAAGGGTTGGATTGGTAAGGTTTGTCTGTAGGTCAGTGACATTGGAGAAGGGTTGGATTGGTAAGGTTTGTCTGTAGGTCAGTGACATTGGAGAAGGGTTGGATTGGTAAGGTTTCTCTGTAGCTCAGTGACATTGGAGAAGGGTTGGATTGGTAAGGTTTGTCTGTAGGTCAGTGACATTGGAGAAGGGTTGGATTGGTAAGGTTTGTCTGAAAGGTACAGTGCCCTTTGGGAGAAGGGTTTGGATTGGTAAGGTTTGTCTGCAGGTAAGTGACAATGGAGAAGGGTTGGATTGGTAAGGTTTGTCTGTAGGTAAGTGACAATGGAGAAGGGTTGGTAGGCAAGGTTTGTCTGCTTTGTAATGAGACACTGGTGTGTAATAGGTTTGATTTTATGGAGGTGTCTTTTATATGGAGAATGATTTATCTGTACTGGATAAATTATTAGAACAATGGGAACTACAGGTCCATGTTTCCAATGCAAAATAATGAGAGTGACTTTGACAAAGAACATATTGTTTGAAACGCGTCAGCCTGTGCCCATGTTTTGACCCTGTGGTATCTGGATTGTTTTCTGTCCTGATGAAATAAAGTATCTACATTTTAACTATATATGAAATTTTGTTTGCTTATAGGAAGGGAGCTAGCACTCTATTGGATGTAGCATTTCTCAAGCCACATACGATTCACTGAGCCGTGCAGCGTGAAATGGATTCATATAGCCACACAACGCTCCAAAACAGTTGTCTGCAGATGAACAAACTGGCACGGCTATATTAACCCCATTCACACTGTGAGTCGTATGTGACTTGAGGAACGCTACATCCAATAGAGGGTGCTATAGAGTTCCAGCCCATTTCCCATGAGCCTTTTAGCATACTTTTAAATGTCAGTGGAGCAACTAATGGCGTATAAGTCTCCACACACCTACATGATGCCTCTCCCCAATGAGGAACATTAACCATATTGAGCTACAGGATGGAGAGCGTTTGGTCACATGTCTACAATTCTAGTTAATCACCTTCATTTTTTTTTAACATTTTGAGGGGGAGGCAGGACTACGTGGTTACCCTGGAAAAACAGGGTCGAGGGGTTTTCCTGGAACGCATGGTGATCAAGGACCATAGGGTGAAAGTGGCCTAAAGGGGCTCCCGGTAAGCACCTGCCGATGCGTGGTTACTCAAAGTTGGTGATGTACTATTTATGGAATAATGAAGCCTTATGTTACTTTAGGGAGAAGAGGGCGATCAAGGTCTCATGGGATTCCAAGGGTTCCCTGGCCCAACGGTAAAGTGGGGTTTCTTTGCCCTTATCTCTCCATGTGAGGGGAGAAGTAATCTTATAAACACCTTTTTATTGGGGTTCACTTACTTAGTCTCATCATGTGTTTACAGGGTCCTTCTGGTGACATTGGTCCAGTGGGTATCATCGGCCCTAAAGGTCCTTCTGGTCCGGCTGTAAGTATCCTTTATTAAAGTGGATATTTTCAAAATATTTTTTCCATAAAACACTCATTATTCCTGTGACCCATCTATTCTGCACTGACATCAGCGGGGTGTTACCAGTGGAGCTCACGGCCATTAGGGTCCAATTAAGCAAGTTAGTCAGCAAGTTATTGGGGTGTGAGATGTAACCCAGACAGGTGCACAGAAAATATCTAAACTCCTCATTCTAGAGATACACATTGATGCCAGATCCTAACGATATGCCAGCAAAGTCTAAAGTGAGACAACCCCTTTCTTTCTACTGAGAACATATGGGGACAGTTTATTACCCTCCCTGCCTTCTTGAACACTGTGTAAATAGTGTTCAATGAGTGCTGTATACACAGACAGGCAGGAAGCCTGTTTTGGCTTCCTGCTTCTCGGCCTGGTGGTCATGAGATCGCCAGGGATCTGCTGCGTCATATCAGTTCCAGATCAGCTCTGCAGTCAAGAAAAAAGTGATAAAAATGCCCCAAGCGGTCTTTATCTGACCTTATAGGGGGCACAATCTGTAAAACAAAATACAAAAAAAAAAAATACACAAAATAAAATCGTACTAAATTTAATATGAACAGCCCAAACCGCACCTATATGCAAACATTCATAATGGAAAGGTGACACAATTACAAAACTTTTTTAAGCGCCTCTTTTGCTAATAAAAAAAAGTAATCAATATAAAAAGTGAAAAACATTTTTTTTTTTTTTTTAACTTGTTTTTATTGCAAAACATGCGTGGTTTACATCAATTCTTGTGGCCACATGCGCCACTAATAGCATTTGTATTCAACAAAAGCATAAATTGCATATAAGAATATATCTTAGCCTATCTCCCATTTTAACTGATCAGTGTAATTCCGGATGCACTTGGTTTCTCTTGTCAATCCAAAGGTCAATATCCTTTATAGGCTCTGTTGTGCATTTCCGGTTACACTTGGCCACTTTTCACATATAGGCTAGTGTGTTAGCATTTTCATTTTTAACTTGGAATAAACAACAAACAAGGGGGGGTGGGGAGGAAAAAGGGACGAGGGGGGGGGAAGACAAACATGAGGGAGCCTACCTGCAGCCCGGACATCCGACACACCCAGAACGAAATCCCGGATGGTGACGTTCACATCCATCTTTAGTTATGTGTGTTATATAGGTAGCGCTATTCTGTCGATTGAGTCGTCAGGTACCAAGTGGTGAATTCGAAGCTACTCTTTATTTTGGTTTTATTATGTGTGGGAAGCAAATTAATAAATGGTGACCACGTTTGGAAAAAATGTTGTGTTCTTTTTTAACATTTTTTTTTTACAATTTTCCTTCATATCATAAAAAAAACTAATGTAAAAATTCCCTAAAAATAAACATATTGCAGAAAATAAGGCAAAAACAATAGAATAACCGCGTGTGCTATGGAAAAGGAAAATGAGTGGGGGGAGCGCTCAGGAACTGGTCGAGGATCATTATCTGAAGTGGCTGCAGGGAAAACATACATTGACATAACTGTTCCATTGCTGCAAATTGGGGTCAAAAGACCCCGTATGTGACCGGCTAACAGCGGGGTCTGGTGTAAGGGAGTTGTCTGAATTAACCTTCTAATGTATAGGCACAACTGTTGCCATAGCAGCCACTATGGGGTCCAGAGCGTCGAGGGGGCCGACTTAGGCGCTAGAACATTGAACATGTGGCGTTCTGCTATCTGGCAGTGCCATGTTGGTTCCCTCATAGATGGCGGTATTATTTATACCTTATTGCAGTTTCTTCTTCCTGTCGTTAGGTGTCAGGGGCCCGATCTCATTTTGCTATGGGGCCCTATGAATTCCGATTACGCCCCTGCTTTATTGTTAGAATATTATGCAATAGATGGATGCACTGTGCTCACTTGTGCTCTTTTATCTCCTTGTAAAGGGAAACAGTGGTCCCGTCGGTCCTGAAGGAATAATTGGACCCACCGGCAATCTGGTGAGTGGCGATACGTGTTCCTGTGCGTGTTGGTCAGATTTTACAGGTCAATGAAGACTAGTGGCGACCAATTGTGTCCGCGCCGCTAAAATCACCCGATCATATCCTCCCTAAAAAAAAAAAAAAAAACCTGATCCGTCTCGTAGACTGAGCTCCAGCAGGAGCAGAACACAGGAACTCCGGCCAAAGAGACCATCAGAAGATGCTGGAGCAGGACCATCAACTGCTTTGGCATCATTTACAACAGACCTACACAACATTGTAGGACAAGGGGGCCAAACCTCCCCCAGACCGCTCTCCAAACCGGGTGGTTTCGCCCATTTTGGGGGCAGGTTTATACGCCAAAAAGAAGAAGTGCTTACATGGTCACCAACCATGGAACCACCCAAAGTCCAATGTAGGAGTCCTTGTGTTATAAACTCTGATGCACGGAGTTCCCATCGGACTGTGGGCAAATCTGTCTTCCAGCTCTAGAAAAGTTGAAATAAGTGCTGACCAGCGCGTACTTCTAAAACACCCGGCGCCGCGTCATTCACAGACTATTACAGTACTGGGTCTAAAGACCATCAAGGCTGGTTGTACTTGTGTCTCTCCCAGGCTGAGGAGGGGGCTGTTTTTTGTTTTTTATTTTTCTTTATAATATTCATTCCTATAGCACCGTTATGTTCCACAGCGCTGTACAAAGATAGTCATCATTCACATTGGTCCTGGTCTCGATTGAGGCTTGAAGTCTTAATTCCAGATCAATCTTTCTGTATGTTTTTGGAACCTGGGGGAAACCCAAACAAACACGGGGAGAACATACAAACTCCTTGCAATTGTTGTTCTAGGTGGAAGTTCAACCCAGGAACCCTGTGCTGCAGTGTTAACCACTGAGCCACCGTGCTACACTGTGCTAACCACTGAGCCCCCGTGCTACACTGTGCTAACTACTTAGCCCCCGTGCTACACTGTGCTAACCACTGAGCCACCATGCTACACTGTGCTAACCACTGAGCCACCATGCTACACTGTGATAAAAACTGAGCACCATGCTACACCTTTTGCAACACTGAGCCACCATGCTGCACTGGCTAAACACTGACCACAATGCTCACTGTGCTAAACACTGAGGCCCACCATGCTGCACTGTGCTAACACTGAGCCCACAATGCGCTACACTATCCTAACCACGAAGCCACCATGCTGCACTGTGCTAAACACTGAGCCACCATGCTTCACTGTGCTAAACACTGAGCCACCATGCTTCACTGTGCTAATTACTGAGCCTGCATGCTACATTGTCCTAACCACTGAGCCAGCATGCTACACTGTCCTAACCCTGAGCCAGCGTGCTACACTGTGCTAACTACTGAGCGGCCATGCTACACTGTGCTAACCAATGAGCCACCATGCTACACTGTCCTAAAAACTGAGCCACCATGCTACACTATCCTTACCACTGAGCCACCATGCTGCACTGTGCTAATCACTGAGCCACCATGCTGCACTGTGCTAACCACTGAGCCACCATGCTGCACTGTGCTAATCACTGAGCACCATGCTCACTGTTAACCACTGAGCCACCATGCTACACTGTACTAACCTCTGAGTCACCGTGCTCCACTATTCTAACCACTGAGCCACCATGCTACACTGTGCTAACCACTGAGCCACCATGCTGCACTGTGCTAACCACTGAGCCACCATGCTACACTGTGCTAACCACTGAGCCACCATGCTACACTGTGCTAACCACTGAGCCACCATGCTACACTGTGCTAACCACTGAGCCACCGTGCTACACTGTGCTAACCTCTGAGCCACCATGCTACACTGTGCTAACCTCTGAGCCACCATGCTACACTATACTAACCACTGACCCACCGTGCTGCACTGTGCTATCCACTGAGCCACAATGCTACACTATGCTAACCATTGAGCCGTGCTGCACTGTGCTAAGCACTGAGCCAGCATGCTACACTGTGTTAACCAGTGAGCCAGCATGCTATACTGTCCTAACCACTGAGCCAGTGTGCTGCACTGTTAACTACTGAGTGACCATGCTACACTGTGCTAACCACTGAGCCACCATGCTACACTGTGCTAACACTGAGCCACCATGCTACACTATCCTAACCACTGAGCCAGTGCTACACTGTTAACCACTGAGCCACCATGCTACACTATCCTAACCACTGAACCACCGTGCTACACTGCAAGCCATTGTGCCATGATGCAGAACTGTGCTAATCACTGAGCCATCGTGCTGCCCTTCTAGCTATAGGCATGCCTGTAAATATTTGTGTCTGTAGAGCAACCATGTAAATGAGATATATGTAGAAGGAGTCTGTGTGTATATACATATATATAGATCTGTGTTCAGCCTTATTGATTTTTTTTCAATTCTCAGGGAATTCGGGGTGAAAAGGGATCAAAAGGTGAAATGGTAAGGAAATCTGCTGATGCAATCGTACATTTTAAAAGGGTTTTGCCATCTTGTAAAGTGATGCAGGGACCTCCAAAAATCTTCATTAAGAACAGAGAGTTGGTCGCGCATGCGCCTCACTCTCCATTCTGTTCTATGGGAGTGCCGTGGACAGCTGAGCATGCAGCCTCTACTGTACTGTGAACTCCAAAGGACAGAATGAAGAGTTTCGCACATGCGCAATGATCAGGTATGTTCAGGTGTCCTTGGAACTCCCATAGGACAGAATGAAGGGTTCCGCACATGGGCAGTGATCAGGAGTGTTCAGGTGTCCTTGGAACTCCCATAGAACAGAATGAAGAATGCTGCGCATGCGCAGCAATCAGGGATGTTCAATTATACTTGGAACTCCCATAGAAAAGAATGAAGATTTCTGCGCATGCGCAGTGATCAGGGATGTTCAGTTGTCCTTGGAACTCCCATAGAACAGAATGAAGAATGCTTCACATGCGCAATGATCAGGGATGTTCAGTTGTCCTTGGAACTCCCATAGAACAGAACAAAGAATGCTGCGCATGCGCAATGATCAGGGATGTTCAGTTGTCCTTGGAACTCCCATAGAACAGAACAAAGAATGCTGCGCATGCTCGGTGATCAGGGATGTTCAGTTGCCCTTGGAACTCTCATAGAACAGTATGAAGAATGCTGCGCATGGGCAGTGATCAGGGATGTTCAGTTGCCCTTGGAACTCTCATAGAACAGTAAGAAGAATGCTGCGTATGCGCATGATCAGGGATGTTCAGTTGCCCTTGGAACTCTCATAGAACAGTATGAAGAATGCTGCGCATGGGCAGTGATCAGGGATGTTCAGTTGCACTTGGAACTCTCATAGAACAGTATGAAGAGTGCTGCGCATGCGCAGTGATCAGGGATGTTCAGTTGCCCTTGGAACTCTCATAGAACAGTATGAAGAGTGCTGCGCATGAGAAGTGATCAGGGATGTTCATTTGACCTTTGAACTCTCATTGAACAGTATGAAGAATGCTGCGCATGCGCAGTGATCAGGGATGTTCATTTGCCCTTGGAACTCTCATAAAAACAGTATGAAGAATGCTGCGCATGCGCAGTGATCAGGGATGTTCAGTTGCCCTTGGAACTCTCATAGAACAGTATGAAGAATGCTGCGCATGCGCAGTGATCAGGGATGTTCAGTTGCCCTTGGAACTCTCATAGAACAGTATGCAGAGTGCTGTGGATGTCGGACCAACTCTGTTCTGAATTGAAACTTTTGGGGGTCCATTGACAAGATAACTGCGGATCCCAGTGGCGAACACCAGACCTATCAAACATTTTCATATTTCATAATTCTGTGAGGTGGGAAAACCTCCTTAAGTCATTATATAATGCCCTCCAAAATGCAAGACAGTCGGTGTATCTGCAGTCATTAGAACAGGCCCCAAATACCCAACTTAGGGGACTGCATGTCTCCTCAGCGTCTCACTGACGTTGGCCCCTTTAAGGGCCCCTCACACCGGTTCCATTTTATTTTTAAAGGGGTGATTTCAGTGAAGAAGAGTTTCCCTTTAAATAGGGACATTTAAAAACTGCCCATGAAGACTTAACCAAGTGTTGGGATCATAGCAGCCCCCATATTGGAGTTTCTGGGGGCTGAACATTATTCTGCCTGGTGTAAGGGAAGCTTCATCTGTGCAGCGGCCGCTCTGGGCATCCCTCAGGCTAACCCTTCATGGGCATCCTGTAGAGGGCACCTACCACTTACAATGATGGGAGTTATATTAACCACATTTTATGGTTGCACCCAGCAGTTTCCCTCCCCACTATATAAAGCCCCATCTGCAGGTTTCTCCCTCCCCTCTATATAAAGCCCCATCTGCAGGTTTCTCCCTCCCCTCTTATATAAAGCTCCCCATCTGAAAGGTTTCTCCCTCCCCTCTATATAAAGCTCCATCTGCAGGTTTCTCCCCCCCCCTCTATATAAAGCCCCATCTGCAGGGTTCTCCCCCTCTCATATAAGATCAGGAATAAAAACCTTCCTCCTGCTCTCCCCGTTTAGGTCAATTAAAAAAACCAAAAATATTTCTATTTTAAATGCAGAATAATCATAGAGATAATTTTTTAAGGCATTTTTATTACTTTCTGCAAAGTCAGAAGTTTCCTCCATTTCATTAGTATTTTGTGGCTTTACCCTTTCACTGTAGGACTTGGGTCCAATGTTCTGGATCCTTCCACAAGCTTCTCACAATAGTTGGTAGGAATTTTGGCCCCTTCCTCCTGACAGAACTGGTGTAACTGAGCCATGTTTGGGGGTCTCTTGCTCGCACCGGCCTTTTCAGCTTTGCCCATATATTTCCAATAGGATTGAGATCAGGGCTTTGTGACGGCCGCTCCAAAACATTGACTTGGTTCTCCTTAAGCCACTTTGTAACCAGTTTGGCAGTTTGGTCATTGTCCATTGGGAAGACCCATTTCTGCCCAAGCTATAACTACCTGGCTGATGTCTTGAGATGTTGCTTCAGTATTGCCACATAATCTTCTTTCCTCATGATGCCATCTATTTTGTGAAGTGCACCAGTCTGTCCTGCAGCAAAACAACCCCACAACATGATGCTGCCGACCCGTGTTTCACAGTCGGGATGGTGTTCTTAGGCTTCCCAGCTTCTCCCTTTTTCCTCCAAAACATAATGATAGTCATTATGGCCAAACATTTCCATTTTAGTTTTGTCAAAACAGGACATTTCTCCAGAAATGTAGGTCTTTGTTCCTGTGAATTTGCAACATTAATCTGGCTTTTATATGTTTCTTTTGGAGTAATGGCTTCTTCCTGGCAGAGCGGCCTTTCAGCTCATGTAGATACAGTACTCGTTTCACTGTGGATAATGACATAATCCTACCAGCTTCCACCGGCATCTTCACAAGGTCTTTTGCTTTTGTTCTTGGGTTGATATGCGCATGTCGGACCAAAGCATGTTCATCTCTGAGACACAGAACCCGTCTCCTTCCTGAGCGGTTGTACTTGTGTATAATTGTTTGTACAGATGAACGAGGCTCCTTCAGGTATCTGGAAATTGCACCCAAGGATGATCCAAACTTGTGCAAGTCCACAGTTCTCTTCCTGATATCTTGGCTGAGTTCTTTAGACTTTCTAATGATGTTACACACAAAAGCAGTGAGTTTCCGGTGTGCTATAAAAATACATCCACAGCTGTGTCTCTAATTATCTCAGATGTTGCCAATAAACCTATCAGAAGCTTCCAAAGACCTGACCTCATCATATGGGCGGTCCCAGATTGTGTAAAGGCAGAGTAATCCCAGTGAATGGAAACTTCTGACTTTACAGAAAGTAATAAAAATGTCTTAAAAAATTCTCCCTCTCATTTTTCTGGCATTTGTCCAATAGAAATAATTTTGGTTCCTAATTGACCTAAAACGGGGAAGGTTTATTCTGATTTCATGTCAGAGAGTGAGAAAAACCTGCAGATGGGGCTTTATATAGAGGGAAGGGAAAAACCTGCAGATGGGGCTTTATATAGAGGGGAGGGAGAAACCTGCAGATGGGGCCTTATACTGTATAGAGGGGAGGGAAACTGCTGGATTCAGCTGTCTGTATAGATACATGACAATATATTTCGGTAATAATATGTTACCTTTTGTATTAATTATGTTTACTTTTCTAGGGACCCCAAGGACCACCAGGAAACCCAGGTCTACCTGTAAGTAGGAGACAAGGTTTAGTATAATGCTGTTATCCATACTATTATCTATAGAAGACCAATGGTGGAGCAAGGCCACGTGGTCCATCCAGTCCGCCCTTCTTTCCTCAATTTACGGTCAGCACCCGCCAGTGATGACATTGCTGCAGTGTACTATCACGGTGACTTGCAGGACCTATATGGTTTCTGCAGCATTACAGTACAATACAGGGTGCAAAGAAAAATAAGCAGATAACCAAAAAGATAGAGTTCTTAGGCCGGGTTCACATCTGTGTTCGAGCTTTTTCGGAACCTTCACTGCAGAGGTAGAACCCATTTTACAGCGCACAGTAGGGTCGGTCATTTTAATGGGAAAAAGTGCAGCGTGCGACACTATTTTGTCCGTTATATTTGATTAAATCTAAGACCGTTCCTGAACAGAAGCTCCAATGCAGATGTGAACCCAGCCTAAGATATTAGTCTCTGTTCAGACCACCCTCATGGTTCCTATTACAGTGGCCGTGCTGGGTCCATCACATGACAGATACGGTGGGCTAGTGATAGGGTCTGTTGGCTCTCCTTGTGATGTCCATCACAAGGAACTACTGAACCTTGCTGTAGCGTGAACACGGCCTGAAAGTCAGGGAAAAATGTTGACAGACTTCTTGTTTTAGAGTGCCTAAAGGGCCCTACTCATTCCCCCCGAATATAAGAGCAGTAAAGGACATTGTACGCACTGTACTGTAGAGAGGCCTATAAACCACCAATCACTGCATTTGCACCTCACTAATACATGTAAAACAGTACAGGACATGTAGTACCGCACTGTACTGTAGAGGGCGCTATAGACCACCAATCATTTCATGCACCTCACTAATACATGTAAGACAGTACGGACATGTAGTACCGCACTGTACTTATAGAGAGGCCTATAGACCCCCAATCACTGCATGACCCACTAATACATGTAAGAGCAGTACAGGACATGTAGTACCCCACTGTACTTAGAGAGGGCTATAGACCGCCAATCATGTGCAACTCACTAATACATGTAAGATCGTACAGGACATGTGTACCAACTGTACTGTAGGAGGCGCTATAGACCACCAATCACTGCTGCACCTCACTAATACATTTTAAGATCGGTACAGGGCAGTAGGAACCGCACTGTACTGTAGAGAGGCGCTATAGACCACCAATCATGCATTTACCTCACTAATACATGTAGAGGCAGTACAGGAAAATTTTTACGGGACAGTACTGTAGGAGGGTGTATAGACCCCAATCACTGCAAGCACTCACTAATACATGTAAGAGCAGTACAGGACATGTAGTACCGCACTGTACTGTAGAGAGGGCTATAGACCCCAATCACTGCAAGACCTCATTAAATACATGTAAGAGCAGTACAGGGGCATGTAGTAACACATGTACTGTAGGAGGCGCTATAGACCACCAATCACTGCATGCACCTCACTAATTAAGTAAAAGCAGTACAGGACATTGTAGTACCGCACTGTATGTAGAGAGGGCTATAGACCCCAATCACTGCATGCACCCCACTAATACATGTAAGAGCAGTACAGGACATGTACCGCACTGTACTGTAGAGAGGTGCTATAGACGTCAGTCACTACATGCACCTCACTAATACACGTAAGAGCAGTACAGGACATGTAGTACAGCACTGTACTGAAGAGAGGAGCTATAGACCACCAATCACTGCATGACCTCATATACATGTAAGAGCAGTACAGGACATGTTAAAAAGCACTGTACTGTAGAGAGGGCTATAGACCACAAAACACTGCATGAACCCCACTAATACATGTAAGAGCAGTACAGGACATGTACCGCACTGTACTGTAGAGAGGTGCTATAGACCGCCAATCACTGCATGCATCTCACTAATACATGTAAGAGCAGTACAGGACATGTACCGCACTGTACTGTAGAGAGGTGCTATAGACCGCCAATCACTGCATGCACCTCACTAAACCATAGGTTTTACAAGTACAATGTTCCTGATAATAGGTTGTATCTTCCATCAATCACACCTACCGCAGATCAGCAGTGTCTGGGACGTTGTATGGTGAGTGCGGTTTATACAGTGTCCCAGGATCACACATTGTTTGCTGTATTGTATCCTGAGGTCGCTGTAAGGACGAATTGAATTTTGTAAAAACTGTTTAATAAAGGCAAAACGTAAACTTAAGATATGAAATGTTTCTTTCAGGGTCGGCGGGGGGCGCCAGGACCGACGGTGAGTGTGAGACGTATAAAGCCCGAAACCCTGAGGATCGTGTATAGGATTCTGTATGCACCATGTTCACACTGGGGTATATCCCCAGAGGTGGGACCCGCACCTGTCACACATTGGTGGCATATCTTATAGATATTCCATCAGACTGCATTGTGGGAACACCCCTTTAAAGGAATTTCTCACCGTGCTGTTTCACAGAGCCACAGCCAGCTTTCAAATTATACATACTGTTCAAGCTGTGGGTCGGTCTATAGCAGTGACTGACACATCAGCTCTGCTGTTCCTAGCTATTCCTGTGACAGTAAGATGACTGCAGGAGATTTATAAAGTGTATTACACCAGGCTGTAGAGCTCTAAAGAGTGTTTAGGTAACTAAATGAGAAGCTTTCAAAGTCCATTGCTAGGGATACGACTCTGCAGGAGATGACTTAGCATGGATGGACTCAGTGACTGCAGCTTAGAGAAATGAGAGCAGGGAGTAGTGAGGAGAGAGATGGTCGTAACCAGAGAAACCTGTGTGCGCTAAGAGGGGATAAAATCTTTATCTCCTGACCAAAGAAAAATCAACAAAGCAATGTATTTCAAAAAAGTCTTTAATTCTCTGCCCCTACGTGTTAAAAGCTAAACAATGTAGTGAGAAAAACCCTTTTAACTATAACCATATCAACTGCTGTGGGGCCAGGGGTTCACTCTGGAGCAAAAGTCTAGTGTGTGTGTGTAGGGAATAACAAGCTAGTGGCTCTCTGCCCTCTAGCGCTACGATGTGGCTTCTCTGATATAGGGCGGCATTATTTATATCTGTAATCATGGCTACTTCTGCTGCTATTTCAGTTTCCTCACGTTAGATGGTGGAGGCCATTTTATTTTGCTATGAGGCGCTATCAATTCTGGTTACACTCCTTGAAGCCACTCACAGAAAAAATGTAACAATAATATCAGGGTTATTTGGGTACCTCAGAAATCACATAAATTATAAACCCAGTCCTAAAATATAACTTTTAATAAATATACAATAAAATCTCACAACAATACAAACATATACCAGTGCTACGTGTCTATCTAAGGTATACTGGATACATGGAGTATTTTCAGGTGTATTCACCCAAGGAGGTAACACTCAAAAAAGCCTAAACTTTCCACTATTAAATCCTAAAATACAAGTGGGGTAATCGCCCCGAAAAAGGACGGCCCCACCTCTCGATGGCTCACCCTGTTGAATATCTATCTAGAAGGGTGAATGGTCCAAAACCTGTAATACCCTAGACAGTTGTGACCTAAAAACACATATACAAAAACCTATATATACAAGCCCATGATAAAGGCAATTATGTTACTAGATTAGATTATGTTAACCTGAATGCAATATATATATATATCATCATTTGGGTATATTACTTCCCTTTGCATCGATGGACTTCCCAACGCGTTTCTTCCTCTCTAATCGCTGAGGACTCATCAGGGGAATATGTCTAATCCTTCCATAGATGCCAGATAGTGTACGCAGCACTCTTAGATGCATAGATGTGCCCACTTGTATTTTAGGATTTAATAGTGGAAAGTTTAGGCTTTTTGGAGTGTTACCTCCTTGGGTGAATACACCTGAAAATACTCCATGTATCCAGTATACCTTAGATAGACACGTAGAATAATGCAAAAAATGCGATGGACCTGGTTATGTGACACTATCATTTGAGAAAGTGCCGGTTCAGGGCACGAAACGCGTTGTGTGTGTTGCAGTCTTATGCTGAGGTTAATACCTTTTGCATTTTATATGGAATAAACATTAGTTTTTATTCAACGGTACACTCCACGAGGTCTGATTCAAAGACGAGCGCCCGGTCCATCGCATTTTTTGCATTATTTCTACTTGTAACCCGCCCCCCACCTTTTTGGATTCGTGGAGAGGATTTAAGCGGCTGCCGTTTTCTCGAGGCTCTCAGAAGAGCCTATGTAATATTCATAGGGAGTGTTGTGCCTTAAAATACTTTGCACAACGACAAAGGTGAGCACCCTAATAATTATTTCAAGTGTTTTTAAACTGCTATAGACGGATCTTCACATAGAGCGCCATCTCTCTCCCCCCTTTTTTTATTCTTCCTGCATGTTAGATAGACACGTAGCACTGGTATATGTTTGTATTGTGAGATTTTATTGTATATTCATTAAAAGTTATATTTTAGGACTGGGTTTATCATTTCTGTGATTTCTACACTCCTGGAAGGAAGGATCGGACATATTGGATCTCAGTTTGCCCATTTCTAGGTTTCGCCCGTGCCTCTACCTATGGGGATACACATGCATGCTCAGCCAGGCCAGTCATGCATCTATAGGGGGAGTTCGGGAGAACTGAGGGTGGATCTCATCAAATCGGGCCCAGCTTTACCGCTCGTGTGAACAGGGATTGAGATTCTGATATGACGGTGTCATTATTTTTACAATCTGTCAAAAAAGTGGCACAAAAATGAAAAAGAAACGAGTGCAGTCATGTAAGACCGATGTGGGGCAGTCCTGAGGCGGCTGGTTGGGGGCGCTGCTGGGGCGGGCTCACTATGGGCGTCTAATGAACTTTTTCCATTTTCCTTACATAGAAAGTGATGGACATGAACTCCGCTATTCAGGCCCTGATGGAGTCGCACGCAGCGCTGCAGATGGAGGTAGGAAGCAGGGATTTACATGCACTGAATGGAGGTCGCCGTGATACCGAGCAAACGCCGGCGATTACAAGTCAGTCCGGCAGAACAGAGCGACGACTGCGATCACCAACAAGAACCTCAATTACGTCATAGCCAGAAATGAGGTGTAATAACATATTATTGACCGAGACCTAGTGACATCACATTGATGTCATGTGACCACAATGACCGAGGGGTGTATGCTAATACATTATAATCTGTATCAGTTAGACACATGCAGCAGTCAGGGGAGCACACAGTGTGCCCTTGCTGCAGACTTGTTACACAGACAGCCCTGCGGCTACTTTAGGTCCCCAGGGCTGACTGTGCAGCCGCTCACCAAGCTCTGTCGGGCCAATAGAGGTCACGATTACCCAATGGAGCAGGGGAAAGCCCTTTGATTACACTGCTGTGACGAGTTCCCCCGCTCCTCGGTGCTTGCAGGAGCTGCACTGTGAAGTACAGCCCTGTTCTCAGCGCTGCTTCGGTGCCGGAAGCCGCAAACCCTGATGTCTGCAGCGACGCCAAAAGACATCGCTGCAGACGAACAACCTGCACCGCCCGTCGTCAAAAGATGGAGGCCGGTCATTAAGGGGCTAATCAAAGAGTCCTCTCCTAGATCCCTACCTTAGACCACATCAGGGGGCAGACCTTACATTTTCAGCAGAATTCACAGCAAAGCTTTTTAAAGGGGTCGTCTCACCATAGTATTTCAGTGTCACTAGCAACTTTAGATTCATGCGGTGGGTGGTTCTATAGCATTGATTAGCATATCGGCTCTGTATTCACAGCTCTTCTAATTGCACTGACATGAGCATGAGATCTGATATATGAGCTCTGAAGTAAACAAGTAATTAACTCAGTGTTTCTCAACTCCAGTCCTTAGGACCCACCAACAGGTCAAATTTTCAGGATTTCCTCAGTATTGCACAGGTGATATAATGAATGTCAGTGCTTTCTGTGGGAGATCCTGAAAACATGACCTGTTGGCATACATGCCAACTCTCCCGTTTTTGGCGGGGGGTCCCGCTAATTGGGCTCTCCCCCCGGCCTCCCGGCAGAGTTGGCATTCCTCCCGCCGCCAGCAGGCAGCGGGGGGTCCGCGGCGCAAGAGTAGCGCTGGTGCGCTACTCTGGCGCCGCTGGGCCGCTCCTACAGGAGGGTGAAGCGGCCGCAGTGGCCGCTCACCCGCCCGGCAAGCTTCACTGACTTGTGCGGCCGCAGCCGCACTGTCAGTCAGCAGTACAGGGAGAAGGCAGGAGGGATCGTTCCCCTCCTCCCTTCTCCCCCTATATGTACAGCGCCAGTGGAGCGCTGTACTTTACAGGTCATTGTCGCAGGGGAAGTGACGCGCGGCTGCACTCACTCCCCTGCGACGCTGAGACTACTCCGGAGCTGCAGGGAGCCTGGTGAGGTAAGTGGCTTTTATTATTTTATTTTTATTAGTTATAGGGGGGCTCTACCTGGCTACAATGGGGGGGGGGGGTCTAACCTGGCTACAATGGGGGGGTCTACCTGACTACAATGGGGGGGGCACTACCTGGCTACAATGGGGGGGCATCTACCTGGCAACAATGGGGGCATCCTACCTGGCTAACAAAGGGGGGCTTCTACCTGGCTACAAATTTGGCTCTACCTGGCTGCAGAGGGGGCTCTACCTGGCTACAAGGGGGCATCTACCTGGCTACAAGGGGGCATCTACCTGGCTACAAGAGGGCATCTACTTGGCTACAAGGGGGCATCTACCTGCCTGTAAGAGGCACTACCTGGTTATGGAGGGCTACTACATGGCTATAAGGGCATCTACCTGGCTTTCTTCCAAAGCCGTTATGCAGTTAGGTGGAGTGGGTGTGGCTTTCTGAAGGGGTGTGACACACCGACAAGATGGGCGTGTCCATGCAAATTTTCGCCGCGCCACGCTCTGCGCGCCGCCCTCTACAATCTCCTGCTTTTTCAATTTGAAAAGTTGGCAACTATGCCTGTTGGTGGGTCCTAAAGACTGGAGTTGAGAAACACTGAATTAACTCCTTTGCTTGTTAGAGATAACACACTCTGTTCTCAAGCTGCCGGCGTCCTCTGTGCCGACCTATGGTGAGGTCACTCTCTGCTCTCAGATAAGATAAATAGCAGAGAACAGGTTGGTAACCAGAGAAACCTGTGTGGATTTAGATCAAATAAAATCTATCTTATCTCCTCAACAAAGCAATGTATTTGGAAAAAGTCTTTCATTACCATTCCCTACATGTTGAAAGCCAATCTTTGTAGGGAGATAACCCTATTAAGGGTTAGTTCACACGTCGGACTTTTTAATCGGAAAAGTCCACTGTGTAATCCTCGGCAGAAATCTGAGCCGATAGCTTGGATTTCTGCCAAAGATTTTTTACTTTGCAAAGGCAATATTAGCTTCTGATGTGGGGTAAGGTTAGCCCCAGGGGCGTAACTATAGGGGGGGTGTAACTATAGCAGTCGCTACCGGGCCCTGCAGCCTGAGGAGACACCAAAAGCTCTCCTGCCACACATTGTAAATGGCACATGGTAACTGAGGGGCCCAATTCCACTGTTTGCACTAGGGCCCAGGAGCTGCAAGTTACGCCTCTGGTTAGCCCAATATCAGTGGTGCTCACCTATATCACTCCAGCCACAGCAAAGTCTGACAAGGATTCACTCCAAAGAACGGGCATGCGTGATCTACAGCACTGACCGGCCATTCAAGGGAATAGGCCCGCGGAGTACAGTAGGATTTTAATGAGGAATCCAACATGGAATCTGTGACAAATTACTTGTTAAAAGGGTTGTCTCACCAGGCTGTTTCACAGAACTTCAGATTCTCGCTTCCTCACTCTTCCTAGTCAGGATGTGGATGATTCTATACCAGTGATTAGCATTCCCAGCTATTCTAATTGCACTGACACGAGAGCAGGGGATGTTATCTATAGAACAGAGAACTTCATAGCTTTAAAGGGGGTAGTCTCACTACAGGGATTGCTGCTTTTTATGTTAAAGATCTTGCAAAAACAAGTCACTTTGCAATATGTGTCCATTAACAGTGTCCTACCTACTCCTAGATATCCCCTCTTGTATGGGCTGCATCAGCTCCTCAGGTCGCTATAGCTACAGACCTGTTCGGTCTCTCGTGATAGGCTGCCAGCAATGGTTGCTATACCTACAGACCTGTTCGATCTCTCCTGATAGGCTGTCAGCACCGGTTGCTATAGCTACAGACCTGTTTCATCTCTCCTGATAGGCTGCCAGCAATGGTTGCTATAGCTACAGACCTGTTCAGTTTCTCCTGATAGGCTGCCAGCGCTGGTTGCTATAGCTACAGACCTGTTTGATCTCTCCTGATAGGCTGCCAGTGCTGGTCGCTATAGCTACAGACCTGTTCAATCTCTCCTGATAGGCTGCCAGCACTGGTTGCTATAGCTACAGACCTGTTTGATCTCTTCTGATAGGATGCCAGCAATGGTTGCTATAGCTACAGACCTGTTCGATCTCTCCTGATAGGCTGCCAGCGCTGGTTGCGATAGCTACAGACCTGTTTGATCTCTCCTGATAGGCTGCCAGTGCTAGTCACTATAGCTACAGACCTGGCTTCTACTGCAGCCTAGTAGAAGCCAATAAACACGCCCCTGAATTCAAAATAAAACCAAGAAAACAGGACTGAGGTGAGATGAGTCAACGTAGTGAGACAACCCCTTTAAGTAAACAAGCAATTAGTCTCCTTTGTTTGTTAGATATAACACACTCTGTTCTCAAGCTGCTGTGTGTCTTGATTACTTCACTTCCTGCTTTCTATCCAATCAGGATATAGCAGATAAAATCTGTCATCTCCTGAACAGGGAGTAATCAAAAAACTAATGAATTTGGAAAAAGTCTGGATTTAATGTTCCCCTCACCTTGAAAGCTCATCTTTGTAGTAAGAAAACACCTTTAAAATCCATTGTGTGAACAGACCCTTTGCCGATTCAGGTCTGGGGTATTTTGGGGCTTAAGCTCCAGACACAATTAATTACACAATTTGTTGGGCTATTGACATGATTTTGTGCCATTTTTTTCGTGGTGAATGCATTTGTTACTTTTTAGGGTGGTACTGCTTCTGTCTTCTCTCCAAGGTCCTGCCCAGTGCCCATCATTCAGTTGCCCGATCACCAGGGTCACCTCTTAGATATACATCAGGGACAGACCTTAAGCAATTAAAGGGGTTGTTTCACTACAAAGATTAGCTTTTAAAATGTAGGAAACATTAAATGAAGACTTTTTCTAAATACATGCTATTTTTAATATTATTTTGTTCAGAAGATACGAGAGATTTTATCTGCTCTGAGAACACACGGGTTTTCTATGGTTACCGTCCTGCTCTCCCTTCCAGATTGGACACAAAGCAGGAAGTTATGTCGCCAGGACAAACAGCAGCTTGAGAACAGTGTGTGCTATCTCTGACAAACCAAGAACATGAATTACTTTTGATTGTTTACGTTGAGCTCTGTAACATTGTGCACTATAGATCACATCTCCTGCAGTCATGTCAGTGCAATTAGATGAGCCGGGAATACGGAGCTGATATGTGGCGAGCAGGACGGTAACCGTAGAAACCTGTGTGCATGTAAAATCTCTCTTATCTTCTGGACAAGGTGAAATCAAAAGAGCAATGTATTTGGAGAAAATCTTAATTTAATGTTCCCTATATGTTGAAAGCTAATCTTTGTAGTGAGACAACCCCTTTAAGGAGCTAGATCATAAATTGTATCTATTCTGTTTTGCAATATATATATACAGTATATGTCATTCTGCTCCTGTGAAGAGATGATTTGGGCCCAAAGAAATGTTCCTGATTCCGAGCAACGTTTCTTAAGACAATTTTTAAAGAAATGTGCAGTATCCAGCAAATGTTAATGTGTTTTTCTTTTCTTTCCTTGTTACTTATTTACCATCTCAACTAACTTTTTTGCATGAACTTGTTATTCTGTGTCTGAATCTCTATTTGTCATATTTGTATTTGATGCTTTTTTGTCATTACCCTCTTGCTACTTTGTTACTGACATACATTACTCTGGCTACTTTGTTGCTAACATCTATTATCCTCTTGCTACTTTTGTTACTGACCTACATTACCCTCTGCCTACTTTGTTACTGACCTACATTACCCTCTGCCTACTTTGTTACTGACCTACATTACCCTCTGGCTACTTTGTTACTGACCTACATTACCCTCTGGCTACTTTGTTACTGACCTACATTACCCTCTGGCTACTTTGTTACTGACCTACATTACCCTCTGGCTACTTTGTTACTGACCTACATTACCCTCTGGCTACTTTGTTACTGACCTACATTACCCTCTGGCTACTTTGTTACTGACCTACATTACCCTCTGGCTACTTTGTTACTAACATACATTACCCTCTGGCTACTTTGTTACTAACATGCAGAGCTATCAGAATACTGAAGTAACCATACTAGATTTCAGCACGGAAGTCTTTAAAACCCTGCATTACCTTACGGATCTAATGCACAGTATAAAGAACCCGCCTGGAACCCGGGACAACCCAGCTCGTATCTGTCGAGACCTTCTCAACTGTGAACGTAAAGTGGCAGACGGTAGGTACATGGCCGTGCGTGGAGGGCTGGGGGTTCTGCTGTACAGATGTTTCCCAAGTAAAAATTCGATAAAAGAGAAGTCCACGGTCCATGTCCAAGGATCTATGTCAAATAACCTCCATGTCGGCAAAGCTTCTAGAAAGATATGTCAAAGGGGTTGTCCATTTTGATGGAACCATCTCCCCACACCTAACAGGGACCCATAAAATTTTTGGTTTTTTTCCCCCTCTTCTTGGTATTGGGGATACCATCCTTTTTGATGACCAATTCAAATCCCCCTTTTTCTGTGATTTGGGGAGGTAAACCTCCTGCTGATAACCGCTTTTTGGCAACCCCTTATCTTGTATTTTGGATGACCATCCCCTCAAAGGCTTCAATCCCCTCTATTTGTACTGTAATACCCCTGCTTTTTGGACCACTTAATCCCTCGGGCGTTTTTGTAGGGACCCCTCTGATTTAGACCATTCCCCCCTTACTTTGTTATGTATTACCTCCCTGTAGACCCTCAACCCCCTCTATTTTGAATTATTACTCCGCTTTTGACCCTCAACCCCCTCTACTTGTTGTAATACCCCTGCTATGACCCCAGGGGCAGACTTCAAAACTGGACATTGGATTTCCCAAATCCTTAAAACCCTGTTCACCCCCCTCAAATCGTATAGAGAACCCCGCGGAAACCGCTGCAGTCTTCCTCTACGTGAAAAAGTGGAGGTCCCATCCGCGTAAAAACCCGGGGGTGGCAGGTTTCCCTTTATTTGATATGGGGTGCCATCCTCTAAATAAACCCTGTGGAAGGCTTCCTTATCGGTTTTTTGAGGTACCATCCCCCCTTAAAAAATTTGGGGTTCCTTTTCTGGATATTTTTGGGGGCCTCCTTTTTGATAGACCAATTGGCAGGTTTCCCCTTCTGTGTATTGGGGTGAACCTCCTCTGATGCCCCACAGGTGGGCGGGGGCCCTCACGGGGAAGGAGGTAAAATCGCTGAAAGAACCAAGTGGGAGTTCTACTACGGAAAGGAAATAAAACCTCGGATGAGGAAACTGCACACGTTCTTCGGTATGGAACCCCACAATACAGATAAGAAAGATTTTTCCATAAAGTGTCTTTTCCGGGAGGTCATCCCAAAACAAAAGGAGAACTGCACAGTTGGCAATCAGAGAGGCACCCCAAAAAAGTGAGGAGGATCTCCCCATGGTCTACCCGGGAATGGTCATTCCAATTCCCAAATGGGAAAAAAGACCTTTCCCCCACCACTTTTGGTTCTACAAGGAGGTACTCCCATACCGTAGGAAGATCCCCCACAATGTGGTTTTTTATACCCCGGTGGCACCTCCCTACCCGGATTAAGAAATCGCCCACTGTGGTTTCTTATCGAGGGAGGTACCTCCCTTAACCGGGTTTGTGGAATCTCCCAAATTGGGGGTTAAGGGAGGTACCTCCCTATAAGAAGGGGATCTCCCCTATGTGGTCACCACGGTTTGACCCCCCAAAAGGTACAAGGGGGGGCCCCTTTCCAAAAGTCGCCCATCAGGAGGTACCTCCCTAAAAATAGCCCCTTGGGGATTTCCTTTTTTTTGTATATGGGAGGTGACCATCCGCTGATAGACCAATGTGGCAGTTTCCCCTCTATGTGACATGGGGAGGGACCACCCCTGCTTAAACCATTTTGGCAGTCCTCCCTATTTTAAATGTGGGTGACCCATCCTGGATAGACCCTGGGGAAAATCTTCCTCTATCGTGGGGGGGGTCACCTCCCACTTCACCCAGTGAGGAGGATCTGACACGTGGCATAACGGGAGGTACTCCAATTCCAGATAGAGGAGGATCTGCCACTTTTTCTACAGCGGGGATGGTACCTCCACATAAGAAAAAGGGGGGATCTGTCCATGGGGTCTATCGAAGGAGGTACCTCCCTACACTGATAAGGGATTCCACCGGGGCTATACCAGGTGGGCACCTTCCCTATCAAAAATTGAGGAAGAATTGCCACATTTGGTCAATCGGGGGAGGTCCCTCCCAAATACAGTGGGAAGATCCCCACGTGTTTACAGGGAAATAGTACCTCCCAATCCCCAGAAGGGAAATCGCCACAGTGGCCCTTCACAGATGGTCCCCCCCTTTAAGGGAGGGGAAGATTCTCCACAGTGGTCAACACGGATGGTGCCTCCCTTTCCAATAGGGGGAAATCTGCCACTTGGGGGTCTATCAGCAGGAGTCCCCTCCACATATCAAAATAGAGAATTGCACAGTGGTCTATCAGCATAGGCACCCCCACATATACAGATAAGGAAATCTCCCCGGGGTTCCTTCCAGGTGGTCACCTCCAATAAAAAAGATGGATTCCCCCAAGTGTCTTCAGCAGGATGGTCACCCCCAAAATCACAGATAAAAAAGATCTGCCACATGTCTATCACAGGATGGTCACCCCCACATTTTTTTTGGGTTTTCCGCTGATACCGAATGAAATTAAAAGGGAAAGGATGATCATGCCTGGAAACACCTTTTCACCATGGTTAAATCTGAGAGATCCCCGGTCACTTCTGGATAAGGGGACAACCCCTGACCTCCACTGGTTCACTAATGCAAAACCCACGCACATTTGTGGGTTTATAGTAAAAGCTGATCGTGCCCCGTCATGCCTCATTTTTTCGTGTTTTATCTCCTGCGCCTCCTCTTGTACTCGGGAGTAAGCATTGCCATCCCCCAAAAAAATTTTGGGGGCAAAAACACATTGGTCCCCACCATTTCCCTTTCCCTTTTTTAACTTTTTCCCTTGTATGTCTTCTGGGAAAATATTGGTTTGGGACCCAAATTGGGGGATGTCCGCCCGATGCCGTTAGGGGTTTGTTCTTTTAATTTTACACGGGGGGACAAATTTTTAAACAACCCGCCCAACCGTGACAAAGGTAAAAAACCTGTGAAGCATGGCCCCCGGAACGGGGGGGGAGACAAAGTTTAAAAGCCCTTTATTCCACACGAAACCAAAACTTCACCCAAAGGGCAGCAAAAATGTCCTTAATTGGTTCCCCAAAGGGTTCCCCAGCCCATGTGGGCCCCATTTCTTTAGAGCAAAAAAGGGGTGTTCCCACCATAGATTTAAATGGAAAAACCCTTTCCTGTTTTATGGGGTTCCCAGAAAGGGTTTCCAAAAAGTGTTTTCTCCATTTGCCCTAGAAATTCCCAGTACAGGGGCGCTTTTTGTTTCCTTTCTGTTCTATGGGATTTCCCCCAGTACAGGGGAGAAGCTGTGTTCCCCAATTTTTTGTTCTAGGGGAGTTCCCATTTCGGGGGGAGAGCGGTTTTCCCTCCATTCTGTTCTAGGGGATTTCCCATTTCGGGGGAAAGCGCTGTGTTCTCCATTCTTTTCTATGGGAGTTCCCAGTACAGGGGAGCGCTGTGTTTCCATTTGTTTTGGGGATTTTTCCCAGTACGGGGGTGCCTGTGTTTTTCCATTTTTTTTCTATGGGTTTTTCCCAGTACAGGGGAGCTTTGTTTTTCTCCTTTTCTTTTATTTAGGGGATTTCCCCATTTAAAAGGGGACCCACGGGGTTTTCTCAATTCGGTTCTAGGGGATTTTTCCCAGTATGGGGAAAGGCGCTGTGTTCCCCATTCTGTTTTTTATGGGGCCCCGTACAAGAGAGCGGGTTCTCCATTCTGTTCTTTGGGAGTTCCCAGTTCGGGGGAGCATTTGTGTTCCCCCCATTCTGTTCTATGGGATTTTTCCCCCGGTACAGGGGGCCGGGTTTTTCCCCATTCGTTTTTTTGGGGATTTTTCCCAGTACGGGGGAGGGGCTGTGTTCTCCTTTTCTTTTTCTTTGGGGGGTTCCCAGGACAGGGGAGCGCTGTGTTCGCCCTTTCCCTGTTCTTAGGGGGTTTTCCCCAAGTTACAGGGGGAGCGTTTTTGGTGTTTTTCCTTTCCTTTTTCTATGGGATTTTCCCCATTTACGGGGGGATTTTGCGGGTGTTTTTCCATTCTGTTTCTATGGGATTTCCCATTACAGGGGGGGTTTGGGGTTTCCCCCCTTTCCCCACCTTATGAAGTTCCCATTTCAGGGGATACCTGTTTCCCCTTTTGTTCTATGGGATTTTTTCCTTTTACAGGGATTGCGGGTGTTTCCTTTTGTTCATGGGAGGCCCGGTCAGGGGAGCACTGTTTTCCCCACTATTCTAGGGGGAGTTCCCGGTACGGGGGAGGGGCTTTTTTTGGGCCTGTACCAAAAACTCCCATAGAAGGGAAAATTAGAGAGTCGGTGCACAAGCTTGACTGGGTTTACTTTTCTGAGCCAAAATAGGGGTGGGTCGGCCCCTTTAGACTTAAAAATTGGTTTTAACCAACCGTTTCAGGGATTGGGTT